>JALLPI010000481.1:0-19194 GCA_036939935.1 Cyclotella atomus | reverse complement strand
ATGATACGACTGTCACATCTATGTCGCATCTCCGTCTCCTTAATTAAAAAGTCCAAAAAAAGCGATACCTAAGATAATGATTCCGGCGACTCCAGGACCAAAAATCCCGGAAGATGGCCCGGAACCGGAATTTCGACTGGAATTTTTCCGGAATTTCGAACCCAGAGGGACATCATAGCAGTGACGAAGCAGAAACCTGGTCTACCTTTACATCTCTTTCACACAAAACCCTTTGCTGATCCTTCCAACCTCTGATCGGCGGAGGCTCTCATGGTGGAAGTATGGAGTTTTCGTGGTCGTGGAAAAAGTACTCAATCGTGACTGAAATATTCGCAGCAAGTCGAAACGTGGGCGCGTAACAAAATTTTCGGTAGGTTTTCTCCCCATAGTCATTCCCTTGCTCTGACGAACGAGGAGGAACGTATCATACCCAACCATGGGATTTCCACCGGTATTTTTGTGAATCTCCTAACCAAGCTAGCTAAGAAACAGCAGCGGCATCGAATCAAGCTCTGGATCTCACTGTCGTTGAATATGGATGAAGATGGATAATAAAATAATGGACGTGCACAAGCTGGGAGCCAATGAAATGGAGGGCTCAAGAGAGACGGAGGAATGCATGAATCAGTGCAGGTCGTATGCTCACCGGCGTCGACGGCGGCAGCTCTCAGGGGCAGTGGTTACCGTTGCAGCTCTGGCGGCCTCTTCTTTCTGCTCGGCATTCTCGCACAGTGCCCTGCCCTGCCATTCGGGCGTGCAATCCTCCTCCTGTCTGGTGCTGGAGCTGAGTCCGAATGATAATGACAATACCCCGAGGAGGGGCTCTCGTAGTCTCAACATGGTTTCGTTCCTGGAATCGGAAATGATCACCAGGCAAAAAGTCAAAGCTCGATCTAGGAGCCGTGCCAGAGGACCCAACGGCACGGGACGTCAGATTGACCTGCGCTTCGAGCCGACGGACGGGGAATTGGACTTTAATTTCTTTGTTACCGAGACTACCACAGCTACCACGGCTACTAGTCTCGATAAAGCTCGTCAGTCAAGCTCGCAGAGAAGAGCAAGCCCCAGATCTCTGGCCGCGGCTTCCCTTAAAAGCTCTAGTGTCGATGATCATGCAGCTCCAGAGATTGACTCTGTTGTACTCTACAGTTCAATCACCAAAGCACCACCCGCAACACAAGATGAAGTCAATGTCGCCGCCAACGTAGAAGAACAACCTGGCCTCACTAACAACTCAACAGACCCAACACCCAAAAGCACCGCCACCACACTCGACACCATCACACCAACCTTCAAATCCAAAAGCAAATCATCCACAATGCCAGGCTTCATCACCCCCAAAGGCCTAGACGAATACGTCACCTCCCGAACCACCACACGCATGACAACCTCCACCAAACGCAATGTTTCACGCCGCATGTCCCGAGCAGCCAAAGCCAAACGCCGACAACTCAACTCCGAGGCCCTCTACAAAAAGTCATCTTCGGTCCCCGACTCTCTATTAGATTACGCCCAAGAAATCCATTCTATTTCTCGTGTCACACCCAGTCAAGAAATTGAGTTGGGTACCAAAACTCAAGAGGCGATACGTCTTCAAAAGATGTATACCGACCTAAGACGAAAGTATGGAAGAGAACCCACCGATGATGAATGGTGCGCTGCCGCGGGAAAGATTAATATGGAGGCTTTAAAAGAGGCATTGCAGGCGGGGAATGAGGCGAAGAATCAATTGGTTGCGAGTAATTTGAGGATGGTTCAGAGGGTGGTTAATTTGTATATTAGGAATGGGTTGGGGAGTGAGTATAATGCCGGGGATTTGATGCAGGATGGTACCATGGTGAGTATCTAAGGTTGCATATCTCATTCGTTGTATTCATGAGCATCCATCTAACTAGGTGCTTGACATGACCATCATTAGGCATTGATTCGAGCTGCAGAAAAGTATGAACCGGACAGAGGCTTCCGCTTCTCCACTTATGCAATGTACTGGATCCGATCTGCAGTAAAGAGATCACAAACGATGCAAAGCCGCATTGTCAACGTGCCACAGCGTATCCACGAAACATACAAACGAGTTAGCAAAATGGAGGCCCAGTTAAGGGTAGAGCTAGGGAGAGACCCAACAAAGAGTGAATTGGCAGACGTATGCGAGATCACGGTGGTTCAATTAGATAGATGCCGCAGGGCTATGCAGCAGGCATCTTTCTCTCTCGATGCTGAGTTATACAACTCGAAAAAGCCAGGTAGTAATGGGTCTCATAACAAGAAAACCATGTTGGATGTCATATCGACGAAAATGGATGAGACTGAGTATGAGAGGACTCAACGGTTGCTGATGAGAGAGCATCTGATTACTACTTTGAGGAGATACCTCACGCCGCATGAGGTGGAGCTGTTACTTCTTAGATATGGTTTGATGGATTCACGGGCGTTGCCGAAGGGTATGTCTGGTCCCTTGACAATAGCAGGTGAGTATGATGTTATGATGCTGTTGAGTCTGCAGCTCTGCTACCTTCTCCATTCACTCATGTATTGTTTTTTCTTCCACAATTTCTCAGAGGTAAGCAAACTCGTAGGTCTCAAGCCAGACAAAGTCCGAAGAATAATCATCAACAGTCAAAAACAGTTGAGGCATCTGATGAAAGAGTGGGAAGACTTTGAATGCGAGGCCACCTGAGCATAAGTACGGTATTTGCTCATGTGTCTTGGCCCGCTTGTGAGGTCTGACAGCTATAGCAGGAGAACACATGTAAATACTACAATAGACAAGATGTGTGTAGAATAAACACCAGTCTTAGACATTACCTGATTACTCTTGATATTATAGTAATATTACTCCACCGGCATCTTAGTTGTTTACACCTTCATTTGTTTCTGTCTCACCAGAGGATTACTTTTTATCTTTGCTGTCACCCGTCCCACCAAACCTTTTGGGCACACCACCTCCCTTCATAAACATCTCAGCTGCCATGGCATTGTTGCCTGCCGATTTGAGGCACTCGAATACAACATCTTAAGATAATGAGAACTGCGCCATGAGGGCAGCGATGAGTCCTTCTTTGTCTCCTGGAGAGAACTTTTCCATAAGGCCTTCGACAAGCTCGTCGTGGAGGCCGTCGTCCATTTCGCCGAGGTTAGACATTCTGCTGTAGTATTTGAATGATTGTGACAGAGGACCGACGGAGGAGCTTGATCTCCTGTCGTTCTGGTCGTATGGGAGGTGAGAGTGGCAAGTACCTTTCTAATTCCTTAGTAATTAGTATCTTCTTAAAACCGGAAAGGATGATCCCAATATAGGTAAATACCTTTCTAGAGAAAATGGGAAAATTTGATAGCTTTGATGTTGAGGTCTGTTTAAGTTGAGCGCGTGATGATGCTCGCTCAACATCGAACTTTTTACTGCGGTCCCATCTTCAACAAAACATGAACGAAGCACCTACACAGTTAGAAAATGGAAACGATAATCCATGTCCAGTCCGCCAAAAGCTAAAGAAGCATCTGTATCATAGAGCTGCATCACTTTCAGATGTCGAAAAGTCTTTCCTTTCATCTCTGCTGATTGATGAGCCACCCACTCCGGACGAAGAGGAGCTCCACAAGAAGAAAATAGAAAGAGCTATTAAAGTATTAACAGATGATATGTTATTCACAGTTCCATTTAAGGAGTCATCTGTTGGCGGTTCAGATGGAAATAACAAAGCAGAGATGAAACAGTCTTTGCCTCCAAAAGCGAAGAGAAGCAATCCGCAGCTAGGTTAGTGCAGACACAGTACTTACAACTGAACTTTGTTCGCAATCAATGCACTTACACGTTCACTCTTCTACAAAGAGTTATGGAAGGCACACCAAGACGGTGTATCACCAGCGCTACTTAGAGCAAAGTCCTCATGCAAAAATGACGACAAAGATTCTCCTGGAAAAAGAAACAGTCACACATCTATAAAAAGTACAGATCACGGGGGTGATATCAGCACCCAAGGAGCAGCCTCTGATGCTGACTCTTTAGATGCTCAAAGTGAACATGAAGTTGGGGCACATAATGATGATTCATCAGCTTCGTCGTGGTGCTCGACAGAAGGGGGGTTTGATCACTTCGATACTTGGGAAGTAATCAAAGATGAGTATGCAGGTAAGCTGCAATATTATGTATTATGATAACTACCAAATTGCTTCGGCAAATATCTAACTGATGTATGTTTGGATGAAATGTAGAGGATTTCGGGTTCAAGGTAGCAACTGACAATGAGAATCAAATACTACCTGTTAACTCAGATGAAACTAGGGGCATGTTTAAGATCATTGGTACTGGTGCTGAAGATGCACGTTGCATTCCTCACGTGCTCTCTCCGCCTTTGATGGAAAGTCTTCTGAACTTTGTTCCAGAACGTCTTGCGAAGTATGCACCTCTTTGACTCTGATATCTTATACTTTTGTACCACTTATCTTACACCATGAATTTCTCAATGATGTGCAGTGATAACTATTGGCTCAAATTTTCTTTGATCCGAGATGGTGCCAGTCTAGATATCTTGAAGAAGTATTGCAGAGCTGCGAAATATACAATTTTGGCTATCGAAACAACCAATGGTGAAGTCTTTGGATCATTTACATCAGCTCCGTGGCGCACCTACAATAAGTACTTTGGAAATGGAGAATCATTCCTGTGGCGCATGAGGCACAACAGAAACACTCCTGTATTTTCTCTATTTGAGCAAGCTCAGCTTGAATCTGAGATTGATGTTTTCCCTTTCAATGGGAGCAACAGCTATGTCCAACTGTGTACGAGTGACAAGCTTGCTCTCGGAGGTGGCACAAAATTCAAACCAGACGCTGAGGCTGAAGACTTTAACTCGACTCCAGCGGAGCCAGTGGATGACATTGGGGTGTACCTTGAATGGTCCAATTATGGATTTGGGTTGGCGCTCGATGATTTGCTCCTTCATGGTACGACCAGTCCTTCTGCTACATTTGGGAATGCAAATTTGGTGAACAATGGTGAGGGAGGAGAGTTATTTGACGTTCTGAACTTGGAAGTATGGACTTTCACTTCTGCTCAAACAGAGCAAGAGGCCCAACGATCCGAGATGTCTCTTTTCTTTGTTCAAGAATCTCTGGGAGGGTCTACATGCTCTTCCTTGCGATCAGTCACAAACCACACCGGCAGCACTTTCAGTAGCGAAGATTTTGACCGTGACAAGTTTTACAGAAGAGTTGGCGAGGAAGATGACACCGATCGTGTTGGATGGGAATATTCGAGCATGATGAATCCAACGATGAGTAGTCCATATGCATCAATGAGAGGCAGGGATATCTAACAGTGTGACTTGTCATGATATGTGTGTTACAAGCAGAAGCTATTGCTTAAAAGCTGCTGCAATAATTACGAGACCAATGATTCCGTTGCCACTTGAGATTAAATGCTAAACAAAACTTTCAGTCTCATCCCTTTACATTCATTATTTACATCTAGCTCTAAATCAATATACCTTTTCTTTCACCAACTTTTTCTTCAACCGATACACTACAGCAAAAGAAAGAAGTGCTGCAACTGTTCCCATACAAGAAGCCCAGATGCCCGGCATTTTCCCAGCATCATTGTATATTCTAACACCTACACCACTATCCCAGAATGGCTCAGTGTACAGAGCACTAACTCCAGCATCATCGCCGTCAATAGTGAAGTAGTTAGGGTACTTGTTTTTGGCTGCAGTGAGAGCTTCATCTAGTGCTGGGTGATAATGAGACCTTGAGCCACAGATACATGTACCTCCAGCACAAGTTGGCACCGCCAACGAAGACGTTTCGGTGCTGCAGTATGACACTGCAGAGCAGTCTGCAGTGCTTTTGCATGTTGCCAATGCTGAATTGGAGTTTTCAGTAAAAGTTCCTCTGCCCAAGTAGTCGTTCAATAGCCCAAAGACGGACATTTCAAGTAAGGAAGGGCGCAGTAGAAATGCATCATTTTCATCATTTCCATAAGCTTTTACTTCAGCATCAGCACTTGCATCCAAGCTTCCATACAACTTGCCACTCGACCTCACCGCAGCTTGGCCGTTATCAAAGTTATAAATGCCTACATAGTAGTTTGGAGGTGTACCAAGAGGCTGACCCATGCCCATGTCAACACCAGTGCGTGATGCATCATTTTTGCTCTCTACAGAACCATAATTGAGGAATGTATCGCAGTTGCCATCTTCAAATAAACAATGGTACAATTTCTTGAATGTATCTGACGAAGATGATACTTCATTTGGAATCAACTCTTTTGCATAAGCAGCAGCAGTTTCAGCATCTACTTCATTCGCTTCATTTTGATATGCCGCCGCCACAGCAGTACGAGCCAAGACAGTAGCTGCAGACGCAATGGCGTCCTTATCAATGGATTGAAACTTGGTAGAGTCCAAATGCGAATGATATTGCGAATCTGTCACGAATGCATCATCATAACCGGTGAGGACAACTCCACCAGAAGCTGCGCCAGATAGTTTGATCAAAGAAGACAGCGGAGAAGGAGGCAATGGATAGGTACCATCCTCTTGAGCAATCTGTGAAACAGATGAAGCCTGCGCCATATAATTCTCAGTAGATAGCTCTGCCATAACTTGAGCAATAAATCCACCAAAGTCACCAGTACTCTCTCCACCCTGAACATATAATTTTTTACCCCCTCCAAGATTTCCCACTTGATCCACGGCAATCATTCCTCTCACTTCTCCTAAGTTCATAAACGACAAATCTGCCCTCAAAGGACTAACACATGCTCGAACCGTACCCTCCTCATCCTTACGCTTCTGCACACTAACCACTTCACCGTCACATTCAAATCCTTCAATTGTATCCTTGAAAAATCTCCGGGAACCCAAATACCCAAAACTTTCACCCTGGAACAATCCAAATCCAATCCTTGCATACAATCCATCCAACACATTATCTTCCACAGCTCCAATAGCCTCGGCGGCTAATAAAACAGCCAATAGATTGGAAGCTACACCGTTGGCACCGGGTATAATCTCGTGAAACATACTAGTAGAATCTAAACCTGCCGATATCCAAACCACTGGCCTCTCTTCTTTTTCATTAACCTTTAATGGAGAACCGGCGATACTCCAAACACTATTCCCACCTAACGGTAAACATTTCGGATTCCATTCTCCATTGACATCTTTCCAATTGAGGCATGTTTTAGATGTGGCAGTGGAGCCGTTGTATTCAGAGGATCCCATGTAATATTTGAAATCTGCCACTATGGAAGGATACACTCCATCATTGTTATTATTACCTTCTCCTTCATTGGATGATAGTAGAAGAGAGGATTGTTGAGAGGCAACATTGGAGAGATAGGATGCCATATCCTCGTCGTAGATGTAGGCAGTGGGTAATCCGTACATATCTTGATTTATCAATCCGTCATTTTCTCCGGCGGTATTCCATGCATAGTTGGAAGATAAAGTCATTTCGGCACTGGGTGTTCCTTCTCCAAGGGGAGACGTCGATTCGGGACTATTTGTGCTTGCTGATTTTGAAGTAAGGACGAGAATGCCTCGGAGAGGACCGCCAATGTGAACAGTTCCGTAGGTATCATCTGGCGTGTAGAGTTCCGAATAGTTGATTAGCTTTTGTACATTGGCTGCGGTGTATTCTCCCTCGTTGAGGACTGCTACATAGGGTGGAATAGAGGCTGCCGCCTTTCTTTGTAGCTTTCGATTCTCGTCGTCGTTGGATTGGGAGGAGACCGAGGTCCAATCGACGAGACGGCCGGTCTGAACGGTTCGATCGAAGGTGCCGCATCCTACGCGGCCTTGGCGGGTGTACAGTGTGACGCAGGCGGCATGGGGTGTTTTGTCGAAGTGGGATTTGGTGAAGGGTTGAGAGAGGGAGGTCATGGTTGTTTGCTTTGAATGAACTCTTCAGAGCGTTGAGCACAAGATGTGAGTAGAAAATCAATTTTGTTGCAAGGGAGTATTCAGCATGAGTTGAATCAATACAACCTTCATGTACGTTTTTAGAAATGCGTTTGATCGCATTTCAAATCCTGATTGCTGCCGACAAATTGGGCAAGTGCCACCACTGCTTGATCACGTGATAGTTCACCTCTGTTGATGGATGTCTACGGTATCAGCTTGTCAAGCCATTGCCGATCAAGTTGTTGTTACTAACGAACAAACCCAACCAAAAGCAATCATGGCAGCCTTCGAACAACACCCACAGCATCACACGACAACACTCGAACGTCGTCAACTCAAACCAGACATTCCCTTTCGAGCAGCATCAGCTACCCCCATATCCCAATCCCTAAAACAAAACACACTCGAGGCAGCATCCTCAGCCAAAGAAACATTATACCGCATACCCCTCTTGTCACAAAATGGAGTCGAATTCCTAGATGTCGTAGATCCATGCTCTTTACTCGCTTCGAATGATGATCCACAAGAAGAAGAAACAAGTGGCATTGAGGGATTGGATTGGAGTCAGATTGATCCGGCCTTACTAGCCAATTGTACGAGTATGCCTAGTAGTGCTCCTAGTTATTTTGGTGGTGTGGGGAGAGATAGTGTAGTTTGTTCAGAGGGTGGTGATGGAGATGGAACAACAACAAGGAGGGTTGTGGTCAAGTATTTGTACAAGGTGGAGAGTGTGGGTGTTGATTCGGCCATGGAGTTTTTACCGCAGTTGGAAAGCAAGATTTTGAATGAGTTGCAGAGTTTGTGTGGTGTTGGTAGCAGCGGCAGTGGTGGCGGTTCTGGAGGGTATAGTTTTGTCAGTATTGAATCTGCTCCTAATGATAAGGAAATCAATGCAGGTGAGTGAACTCGTGTTGTGTTCCACTGAATTGATGTGAACAACTCACGAACAGTTCAATGTTAATCGGTTCTCAATGTCTACCAAAGTATCATGCGATGTAGAATCATCAGGTGCAGATGATTGTTTCATTATAGACGGAGCAGTCACTCTGATCATCGATAGCTCTTCAAACACACTCGCAGCAAAAGACGCAGCACGTGAAACCATTGCAAATGCCATGAACAACGATTCGTTACTGGATTCGACCACATTGCCGGAAGTGATTGATGTTCAATACTTGGATGAGAGTTATGAAGACTATCTACTCAATCAGGGAGGTGGTGATAGTATCACATGTCCTGGTGCACCTGCAAATGCAGCCAGTACCAAAGAAGTGGTTGTTACATATGCCTATGAGGTAGAGACGGCCAAGGCAGATTCTTCGGCTGTATTCTTGCCAAAGTTGGAAGGTGAAATACTGAAGCAATTGGTTGGTCAGTGTGAGCTTGAAGGTTATAATCTTGTTGGAATCAAGTCCACTCCTGATGATGTTGAGGTGGCGCATGGTAAGTCTCCGATGAATAAGTCACAATAAAATTATTGTTGCTGCTCACATTGTCGGATCTGCATCTAGCAGCAGGCCGCTGCACTGTGGACGAATCCCGTGCAGATGATTGCTACATATTTGACGGTGCACTAACACTTGAGATTGACAGCTCGTCAAACTCAACACTTGCCGAAGAGTCCGTTCGAGAAAACATTATTAGTGCCATGGACAACAATGATCTATTAAACCCGACCGATATGCCAGAAGTAATTGATGTGCAATATCTTGACAAGACCTACAACGACTTTCTCAAGAATAGTACCGTCAAATCTATCATGTGCGATGCCTCAGAACTCTTTATCATTTCGTCGAATGCCACAGTAGATACTTCCAAGGTGTTGGTAATGTACATCTACGAGGTGGAGACTGTGAATGTTTCATCAACGTCGACCTTTTTACCAGCTTTGGAAGAGAACATTTTGATGGAACTTGGTGAGAAATGCGAAAAGTTGCAAATGTATGGAGTAATGGGAATACATTCGATTCCAGACGATATCGAAATGAAAACTGGTAAGTTGGTTTTCAGCATGGGATGAACTTGGATGTTTATGAAAGTCTAAAGTGCTATCTCTTTTAAGGTCCTTGTTCAATCGAATCATCCATTTCCGACAACTGCTTCATCATCGAGGGAGGTCTTACTCTGGATATTGTTAGCTCCTTTAACTCAACCTGGGCCACGGATCAAACCCATTCCATCCTCAAGACTTCCATGGATAATGATGACCTACTAAATGCAACTATCCTACCGGAAGTCATCAAAGTTCGGTACTTGGACAATGAAACCTTTGCTGATTACATGGGAGGCTACACATCTCAAGATGGCGGTATTGTTGTAGTTGGGAATAAGCGTGATATGAATATGGGGGCCATAATAGGCTCGCTCGTGGGCATAATCTGTCTTATTATACTAGCGATGCTGCTTCTCCAAAGACAACGCAAGAGAAGGCAGCTTCGTGAGGCTCAAGAAGAAGCAGCAAGAAGAAAACAGGCAATCATGGCAAAAGAAATGGAGCTGGATTTGGAGGATGATTTGGATGATCTGGTGGCAGATATTGAAAGTTCCACCGCCAAAAGATCGGCAGCGGGAGCTGATCCAGATGGTCACTTCCACCTCGGAAATCATCACTATACCGCCGATGGAGTAAGATATTGGTCTCCAAACTGCGCTTTGTGTGTTGCTGCTAAGGCCAGTGGTGCTTTGGATCAACCAGAGAATGAATTGTCTGATGGAGAAGTTGAACATGACTTTGACGAACTATCATATGACTTGAATGCTACCAAGAAGTTCTCTGACTTCAACATTCATGACCTCGGTAAACATCACTCCAGCATGCACGTGAGAGAGTGCAAGAGTAAAACTTGCCAGGGGTGTAAAGACAATTTGAATGGTGTGGTCTTTATTCACAGTAAGAAGCCATCGCCGTCGCCGTCATCTGCAAAGCCTCAAAACAAGTCAATCATGTTATAACAGTGCTTTGCTGAAGATTGAATGTTATTTTCACGATATGCAATTGAATATTTTTTAACCATAATAAACATACATTTGATAGGAGTTAGCATTGCCTTTGTATCACTCAAAAATGAGAACCAATTGTTTTGTTAAAATCGTCCACAACAACGAATGCAAACCCTTCATTTCTCATGTGGTCGTAAAGTGACAGACAACTGGTAGAGTAATGCCGTGTGGAAAAGAAAAGATTGTTTCCTCCAGCTGCCGATTTGCCGGCATCCAATTCTGCAAGTGCCAATGCTACAATGCCCTAATATCTAGCTTAGTAGGCAACAAAGCTCTTTTAGTAGTAGTGACATTACATAAGAATGAATCTGTACCTCAACCACAACTCTGACTGTAACAATGCACTGTACAATGACACAATTTTCATACAAATTGATATCTCAAGATCAGGCAAAGGCCATAACCAAAACAAATGCCACAAAATTCGCAGCTCTAATTGCAAAGACAGTGGCAGAAGATTCGTCCGACTCTGACTGTGTTTCGGCATCACTATTTGCTAGATCCTTGGCAACGTCACTGATCGGAACGGAAGTAGTATCGCTGTAGTCAACAGATTCGCCAAGAGTTTTCTCAAACATCACAGATCCATCAATATTCATCAACTTGATAGTCAAGATTCCGTCCTCTGATACAGCAGCGTGCCCGAATGATTGCAAGGCAGAAGTGTCTGGAGAGAGATTTGCCCAGCGCTCGTATCCGAGACTCAAAGGTCCCATCTCATAAACAGGAGTTGCTCCGAAGGAAGTATCCATATAGTTTGGACCAAAACTTCCTGCATGAATGGGACCAATGACAAACTCATCCAGTTGCTTAAAGCCATCGAAACCACCTTCGGCCTTCTCTGGGCTCATGTTCACATATGCAGTGTAGTGAACATCTGATGTGAGCGAAATCACGCCAGAAATATCTTCATCATGAATGAAACTAAGTAGGTCTTGCAACTCAAGCTCACGGCCCTTGATAGCGGGATCTTCATTACCATATGAGTCATAATCACCAGCACTTCCAGTGACAATACTCAGAGGATCATGTGATGAAATCACCTTCCAGGTTGCGGTACTTTCCTTAAGACCGTTTTTGAGCCATTCGAGCTGCTCCTCTTCCATCATATTAACAAGTGATGTGAGGTTGTTGTCGGCGTTAGGCGAACGGAATGAACGGAAGTCCGGGAAAAAGATCTCAAGGTGCTTGCCAAAACGCTGACTGCGATAGATGGAGGAGTCGGCTTCGATGGGGTTGTATTCGTATAGAGCTTGAAGAGAGTTTGCCCAAAGGTCATTGGCTTGGGTATCTTCAGCATACAATGGACCGCCCAAAACTTCACCTGGCCACCAGTTGTTAGTAACCTATGAGTTATTGCAGTTAATGGATGGCGAGATTGAGTGATTGGGTAAGACTAATTCGTCAATTTACTGAATTCACAAGCACATACCTCGTGATCATCCCATTGATTAAAGATTGGCACCTTGGACAAAAAAGATGCCATCTTCTCATCTCCAAAGTTGTACTTCCAGTTTGCTCTGAATTCATCAAGGGTGACAGCTACGAAGTCCAATGACGGGTTATTGATCCATGTGCTGATATATTCTCCTTCAGATCCGTTTGTAACATTCTTGACAGGAGGGATTGCCCCATCAGCATAAATCATATCACCTGGAAAGTTGTGGGTTGGTTAGAAAACCGAGTGTTAACAATTCATATCCTACATCTTGATTTATGGCGTTGCACTTACCTTGGAACAGTGCAAAATCAGGTGCAAGCTTCTCCATTGTTTGAAATACGATGTATCCACCTTTCATGGTCGTGCCATCAGTATGAACAACTTTGAAGTCGGGGTTTCTACCGTATCCTTGCCCTGCCAAATCAGCAGCCCATACAAAAGAAATCGCAGCAGCATCATCAGGTCCAGGAGCAGTGGTGAAGGATGCTTGCACGCTCTCTAGGTTTCCACACATAACTTTGTACGTATGTGATGACTTGCTGGAGAGGCCATCGACAACAAATGTATGAGTGTAGTCAGTGGCAGAGTCGACATCGGCAGAGGATACTTCAGAGTCATCAATCGATAGTGTCATTGTAACCGCCTCTTCATTGTTACATCTAGCCATTATGTTGATAGATGAGTCAGATACTTCACCAGATTGAACAAAGACATCATTGGTTGTTATTGGGAGTTCACCATCATCGGAAACTTTCTTTCCGATGGGACTGAATTAATGGAAATAGGACAACGAGATGAGCTCAACAAAGCACAAATCAGCCAAAGGGGCCATATTAGAATCTCACCCGATATAACCAACATAGCCCTCCGGTCCTTCACTCAACGTACTGTTGACCATGTCAAGATCACTTTCGCCATAGGGATGCTGAATTACACTAGTTAGCACACTGCAGCCTTCATACTCATACATGGCCACCCCAGTTACCTCAGCTCCATATACAGACGTTAAAAAGCGAGTCCTCTCTCCAGTGTTAAGGTCAATTTTCCATGCGAAGTCATTTTGATGGTTTGAAGTGTCCTCGGCGACGACAATTGAGTTGGCACCATTGCTTTTACCCAACCAAATGAGATTATCCGGGCTTGCACTGAAGAAACAAACAAGAAGAATAGCAATATGCATCAAACCAATACTTGAGTACAATACGTAGTCCCGGTACTCGCAGTGCAGATGAACTTACATCGAGTTGACATCACAAACGTCGAACGAGTTGGTACCTGTGTCTTGGTTGCCACACAAGTAACCTCGAGCTTTGGTGACAGACATCCAACCATCAACCTCTTCAATATCCATCTGGTAGACGCAGCCGCATGGGTTGTATGGCAAGCGAATATCGTTGTGGCCGCATATATCGTAGGAATCTTCCGATTCTCCTTTCTTCATGAAGTCCTCCATTCCTGTAAAAAAGGTATAATGCATAGAAGATCGATGAGATAAGATAAGAGACCAAAAAGTTAGCCACTTCAACTGTTTATAAGCATCAAACGTACCGTAACGGATGTCGCTCATGGCAGCGTACATTTCATGCTTGCCATTGTTCGAATTGAGGACGTAAGCAACACTGCGGCAGAAAGTTGAAGTTGTTGGTGACATTTGTGAGAACAAACTGCGCCTAACGACGAATGCAACTCAATGCACACTCACCCTTCAAACTTGGAGAGTTCCGTGGTACCGCCAAGCATTGAACCATAACGGCGAGTCTCAAAGAAGGCAGCTGCTGTCTCCATGCCATCCTTCACCTGGAGACATTCAGCCTGCCCGGTGTTGTGACCGGCGTTGATACCCGTGAATCCATCGGGACAAGAGCAAGCCTGGCCGTCAATTTCTGGGTCGGCAGTCTCAAAAATAGCATCAAAGGTCAAGCCCTCTACCATGGCTGCGAGCTCGTCTTGAGTGGCAGAGCCAAGTTCGATCCACGAAATGTCGAACGAGCCGCCATAAGAATCATCGGTCTGGTTGAACTTGGCAATGTAAAGGGTGCCGGAAGACAGATCTCCTGGCGTGTCCATGACGAAGGCTGTGAACAGGCAATTCGTTCCGTCATCCGAGATGTACACAGTCTTGTCATCAGGCATAACCTCAGCCATCTCAAGGGCCTGCCTTCCTAGAGTGTACCACTTGGTGACCGTGGTACCGCCGGCATCATCGAGCCCAAATTCCGTCACGTGCCCGTACTTGTCTGTTTTGGATATCAAAACGATAGATAGACTGAGTAAGTGTTTGGTTCGTAATGCAAAGAAACACTTTAAGAATCGGATGATACTCACATGGATTGAACACAGAGCGGATCAAGTCCATATCGTTTTCGTAAGTGGGGTAGTAAATACCGTAGTAACGAAGGAAGTTCAATATGTTATCCACATTCCAGTTGCCATCTACAACGGATGCATTCTTGAACAGCTCATAATCCAAGGTCAGCAAACGTGCGTCGGGCTCGTACTCTTCCGATCCGAGGTGAGTATTCCACGACGTCATTGAGCCGGCACATGGGACCCAGATACCTCCCCACTCAGCTGCGTCTGCAATTGAAATTGGATAGGCAACCAGCAAGAAAGTTCTGTTAGCACAAACTTTTAGCGACCTAAGTCATATAATACACCAGCAGACTTACCAACAGGCTCCATTCCCTTCACTTCGAGACTGCAATCATCCTTGAGGTCCACATCCAGACGATACACCACAGAAGGCCGTGGATTCTCAAAGTGAGTGAACATTACATAGTCACTGATGCGATCAGAAGCATCGTTCTTGAGCATCGAGGTGTAATCTGGATTGTTCGAGATCGAGATGACATCGGTTGGCTCCTGGAACGGGAGCTCTTGGGCTTCTTCGTCCATGGGGTATCCGTAGATGGTGTTCATATCTTGATCGACGTTGCGGCCAAAGACAGCATCTCCGACTTCGTCTCCAGAGCGGATGAGGGTATGAAACTGGGTCTTGTACATTTCTTGGTCCTTCTTGACCCAGCCAGAGCCGACGTTTCTGCTCTTGAGTAGTTCGGATTCAGGAAGGTTCACTTGTTCCATCATGAACACGGTGCCGTTGGAGTAGATGGGGTCGGAATTGGAGGATAGAAACAAGTCATATTGATGGTTGTAAATGTCTGTTACAGTAACTAAAACTTCCTCAGAATCGTTACTAGTTGTCTTTCTTCCAATAGGTCTAACAAGAGATGTACGAAAAGGTTATAATGTTGTCTTCTTGGAAGAGCTGTAAAGAATCAATAAGACGAACCACTTACCCGATATAACCAACATAGCCCTCCGGTCCTTCACTCAACGTACTGTTGACCATGTCAAGATCACTTTCGCCATAGGGATGCTGAATTACACTAGTTAGCACACTGCAGCCTTCATACTCATACATGGCCACCCCAGTTACCTCAGCTCCATATACAGACGTTAAAAAGCGAGTCCTCTCTCCAGTGTTAAGGTCAATTTTCCATGCGAAGTCATTTTGATGGTTTGAAGTGTCCTCGGCGACGACAATTGAGTTGGCACCATTGCTTTTACCCAACCAAATGAGATTATCCGGGCTTGCACTGAAGAAACAAACAAGAAGAATAGCAATATGCATCAAACCAATACTTGAGTACAATACGTAGTCCCGGTACTCGCAGTGCAGATGAACTTACATCGAGTTGACATCACAAACGTCGAACGAGTTGGTACCTGTGTCTTGGTTGCCACACAAGTAACCTCGAGCTTTGGTGACAGACATCCAACCATCAACCTCTTCAATATCCATCTGGTAGACGCAGCCGCATGGGTTGTATGGCAAGCGAATATCGTTGTGGCCGCATATATCGTAGGAATCTTCCGATTCTCCTTTCTTCATGAAGTCCTCCATTCCTGTAAAAAAGGTATAATGCATAGAAGATCGATGAGATAAGATAAGAGACCAAAAAGTTAGCCACTTCAACTGTTTATAAGCATCAAACGTACCGTAACGGATGTCGCTCATGGCAGCGTACATTTCATGCTTGCCATTGTTCGAATTGAGGACGTAAGCAACACTGCGGCAGAAAGTTGAAGTTGTTGGTGACATTTGTGAGAACAAACTGCGCCTAACGACGAATGCAACTCAATGCACACTCACCCTTCAAACTTGGAGAGTTCCGTGGTACCGCCAAGCATTGAACCATAACGGCGAGTCTCAAAGAAGGCAGCTGCTGTCTCCATGCCATCCTTCACCTGGAGACATTCAGCCTGCCCGGTGTTGTGACCGGCGTTGATACCCGTGAATCCATCGGGACAAGAGCAAGCCTGGCCGTCAATTTCTGGGTCGGCAGTCTCAAAAATAGCATCAAAGGTCAAGCCCTCTACCATGGCTGCGAGCTCGTCTTGAGTGGCAGAGCCAAGTTCGATCCACGAAATGTCGAACGAGCCGCCATAAGAATCATCGGTCTGGTTGAACTTGGCAATGTAAAGGGTGCCGGAAGACAGATCTCCTGGCGTGTCCATGACGAAGGCTGTGAACAGGCAATTCGTTCCGTCATCCGAGATGTACACAGTCTTGTCATCAGGCATAACCTCAGCCATCTCAAGGGCCTGCCTTCCTAGAGTGTACCACTTGGTGACCGTGGTACCGCCGGCATCATCGAGCCCAAATTCCGTCACGTGCCCGTACTTGTCTGTTTTGGATATCAAAACGATAGATAGACTGAGTAAGTGTTTGGTTCGTAATGCAAAGAAACACTTTAAGAATCGGATGATACTCACATGGATTGAACACAGAGCGGATCAAGTCCATATCGTTTTCGTAAGTGGGGTAGTAAATACCGTAGTAACGAAGGAAGTTCAATATGTTATCCACATTCCAGTTGCCATCTACAACGGATGCATTCTTGAACAGCTCATAATCCAAGGTCAGCAAACGTGCGTCGGGCTCGTACTCTTCCGATCCGAGGTGAGTATTCCACGACGTCATTGAGCCGGCACATGGGACCCAGATACCTCCCCACTCAGCTGCGTCTGCAATTGAAATTGGATAGGCAACCAGCAAGAAAGTTCTGTTAGCACAAACTTTTAGCGACCTAAGTCATATAATACACCAGCAGACTTACCAACAGGCTCCATTCCCTTCACTTCGAGACTGCAATCATCCTTGAGGTCCACATCCAGACGATACACCACAGAAGGCCGTGGATTCTCAAAGTGAGTGAACATTACATAGTCACTGATGCGATCAGAAGCATCGTTCTTGAGCATCGAGGTGTAATCTGGATTGTTCGAGATCGAGATGACATCGGTTGGCTCCTGGAACGGGAGCTCTTGGGCTTCTTCGTCCATGGGGTATCCGTAGATGGTGTTCATATCTTGATCGACGTTGCGGCCAAAGACAGCATCTCCGACTTCGTCTCCAGAGCGGATGAGGGTATGAAACTGGGTCTTGTACATTTCTTGGTCCTTCTTGACCCAGCCAGAGCCGACGTTTCTGCTCTTGAGTAGTTCGGATTCAGGAAGGTTCACTTGTTCCATCATGAACACGGTGCCGTTGGAATAGATGGGTTCTCCCTGGTCTCCATCGAAAAGGCGGCTGATTGCAGATGCAGAAGCGATGGTGCCAGCCAAGAGGAAGGCGGCAGCGGAGCGGTAGACTACCATGATTATATCTTTGCAATATATGATTGACAGTATCAAGTGAACACCAAGGATTGATGTTTATGGCGAGCATGGATTTCATGGAGCTACCATGGCCAATGGCCAATCAATCAGCACTACCATATCTTTGATGGATGCCCATATCTTGTTCTCAGAGATTCACATCTCAAGATTGTAAAAGCAAGAGATTCACGACTCTTGTGGTGAGAGCGCTAGTTTCATCCATAGAATTGAAGATTCAAACATTGGCATCGGATCGTCGTGAAAGCACAAGATTGACAGCTAGCTGACTAACAACGCGATAGATTGATTGTACACATCCATCACATTTAGATTCTTGAGATGCATGCATTGTAACACCTGGTATCTCCCCTGTGAGATTCTGGAGAGACATCTCTCGGCTCTCTTGCTTCTTGATGCAACCAACGCTGGCATATATCTATCTGCGACGCCCCTCGTGGAGGAGGAGCGAGCTCTCTGCTTTCTGATCGAGGAGGCGAGCTAGCTCGGCCTATCTACCGAGGCGCCGAGCAGGGTGGGGGTAATGTCGAACAACGAACTACGGGAAACAAGTCGATTCACGTAATTATTGACTACTTTAACCGTACTGAGGCTGAGGGAAACTGCTATATAGGCAATGATAACTTATCTGCAATGATAAGTTATCATTGTAGTTGTGAATACAATATTGTATAAGTACTACTTGAATACTTAATTGCACTACAATTGTAGCATCAACATAAAATTCTAATACATTTAAAAACTAACTTTGTAATCGACATTGTACAGTGGGTCCCCATTTTTAATAGCAATCTGTACGATTGCTGCAACTGCACGGAACACGTAGCCATGTTGGGTGATATCATGGCGATACTGGTCCCTCAAGATTTTGAAGTGCTTGAGCCGAGCATTCACCGTTTCATGCCGACCCTGCACCCTCTTCTGCATATTGTCGGCTTCTTCATTTTGTCGAGTCAACACGTCCGCAGGCACTCTGAAAGTTGTCGCATCTCCACGGTACCCGTCATCTGCTTCGGCCCTCTCACCAAGATCCATTGCTTCTGCCAGCCCTCCTTCCCGAAAGATTTTGATGTCAGAGTACTCACCAGCCTGAAATGGCCCATTGATCCAAACAATCTCGCCAGAGATGATGCCAAGAGCCACCTCGTACCGAAGGGCCGACTTGCC
>JALLPI010000480.1:0-19109 GCA_036939935.1 Cyclotella atomus | reverse complement strand
AATTTTCCGCTTAGTGGGTAAATTCTGGACTCATAACCCAAAAAGACGATCCCCAGTGGGATTTAGCCACTAGGGCTGCAAATAGTCTAATATTTGTTTACCTCTCACGGCGCCAGATCGAGAAAAAGTAGAAAGTGAAACCACGACCACAAACGATGCAAGTCCGGACCAAGACCAGTCCAAACAACAAGCCGCTGATGACAGCCCTCTTGCAAAGGAACGAACCACGTGGGTAAATACTCTTGTTCATGTTTTCATAAATCGAACAGTTCGTATAGCATTCGTAGCTTTTGCTTTTAAAGCTTGAACAACGTAGGTATGATTCTTGATTCTTTGGCTGCTCATGGGTTTAGATCCGTGAGTTTGACTTTATTTGTCGCGTCCTGAACATGTTCATGAGAGAAGTATTTTGCATTGTTAGTTGTCACTGTTATTGCAAAACTCTAATTGGTCGTGATCTTCTCATTAGTCTTTAGTGGTTTGATCTGATAGAAGCTTATCTCTTATAACTACGGACATATCAACAATGTCAAATGAAAATGAGATTGATCTTGGAAAAGAGGCGGCCGCATCATCGGCCAATCAATTTAATGCATCAGCATCAGGTCCTGAAATAATAGACGTTGCTGATACTGTGCCAGTGCCATGCAACATTCGAAACGATCTCATTCAACACGAATCACAACACAAAGATAGACCCGGTGTTGAATCAATGGCTGGTGATGGAGTTATTGCCGCACCTATCCCTGCCAACCAAAATGCAATCTTTGTGCAGCACGAAAGAGATGCATCAGAGATGAAATCAAAACTCAATCCAGCAGCAGGAGCAGCTGCAATTGAAAGTACCACTGAATCGAGCATAATAGCCGGGAGTCTCGAGATCACACCTGTGTTACAACAAACTATAGACACAAGCAAAGAAATACGGCTACCGAGCCTCAACAACAGAGCGACGAATCCAACAGTTTTGACTGCGCAAACATCACCTCTCACTGAAGCCTATAGTAACAGTGCTACTGGAGATATTATCATTCCTGAGGCAACCTTGGTCCCAGATCAAGACACGATTCCAAGAGCAAGCGTTGTTCATCCTGAAAGAAATTCTTTCACTATCATGGGAAAGAAAATCAGCCCACACTTCATGGCTGCGATGTCCATGATAGTATTGATTATTGTGATTTCTTCATCAGTGGTTCTTACTCAAAGAAACATGGGGCCAGGATTAAATGCACCAAGTTACGCTCCTTCTATATCATCTTACCCAACGTCAACACCTTCAATCGAACCATCTAGCAGCCCTACATCAGTTGTTTACAGCCAACTTTTGAACATCATTACAGAAAACACCGGGCTCAATGAAAGTTCTTTTTCGGATACGAAATCAACAAAAAGGATTGCATTGCATTGGCTTGCTAATGACATACAATCTAGCCAAGCATTGAATAAGAGTCCCAATTTCATCTACAGCGATGTTGAAATATGTGAAAGGTTCACCATGGCTTTGTTATACTATGACACTCGAGGTGACGAATGGTTTGATTCTTTCCAGTTCCTATCTCCAGATCATGTATGTAAATGGAGAGCCAAGCGAGGTCTACTGAAGAAAGGAGTGATCAAGTGTACACAAGATAATCGTGTCACTGAACTAGCATTGTGTGAGTACAATATACCGAATGATGTTATCCTGATATACCTGACTACATTCTGTTCGAATAGTCGACAACAACCTCAAAGGTGTGCTTCCTTTAGAAGTAAGTTTGCTATCCGAACTTACAGTGTTCAATGTGGGTATGAATGATCTATCCAGCCCGCTGCCTCCGCTCGAAAACCTACTCAACCTTACCGAAGTGATTATAAATAGCAATGACTTTGATGGCATAATGCCAAGCTTTGAGAGTTCAACTCGTCTCCAAACGCTCGACTTCTCAAACAATGAGTTCAGGGGTACCTTATTTAATGTGGATAAACTTCCCGAGCTAAAGACTTTTAAGATCTCAGGCAACGCTCTGACTGGCGAGGTGCCTCCATCATTTCAGTATTTGGACCTGGAAACACTTCACATACACCAGAATGGACTCTCTGGTAATGTGGACTTCCTTTGTCCAAATCTTCCAATGAATTTCGATCTGGATTGCTTTGATGATGTGCCTGAACTCCGTTGTAACTGCTGCGTAGGATGCACGTTTGTCAGTGTGGAGTGCAATCCTGATTATGAAGCTACTGCCACCATCAACAAAACTGAAGCAAATGAAGGTTTTACTTGGCAAGTATCTCAATCAAGTAACTGGACTTTCGAGCTCTTATTCGCAGGTGGTCAGTATGAACCAGGAGAGAACTTAGTCGTCACACACACTATGTGCTTGCCAGCTCCTGGCGATTATCTTTTCGCCACAAAATTCAACGGTACAGAGGAGCAATTAGGTTATTTCTCGATAGGTCAGAATGTTATTCCTTTACAGAGCAATTGGGGTACTGGACAATGGTCACAGTTTTCTATTGACTCGGATGGGTTCCCTTACAATGTCCCAACACCTTACCCGACCTCAAGTCCAGAGACTATTACTCCTACAACTACCCTGCAACCTACTTCTAACTCTACCTCGTGGGCAACACCGGCTGTTGGGACGAATAGAACACTTAGTCCAACAGCTATACTAAGTATGATAACAAGACCTCCTTATGCGAACCTGGAGTACAGCTCATATTCGCCAACAGCGCCAGTTACTTATGTGCCTGCGCAGAGCTGCCTAAATTTCAACATCAAACTGACAACAGATGCTTTCGGCGAAGAGACCTCGTATTACATCTACAAAAAGGATGACACATCGGTTGTATCTCAGACATCATTTGAGAGCAACTCAACATATGATCAAGATGAATGCCTTGATCCAAACGAGTGCTATTACTTTATGATTGTGGATGAATTCGATGATGGCATCTGTTGCGATTCAGGACTAGGCAATTACACCATTTCCTTGAATGGCAAAATGATTGGACAGGGTGGAGAATTCACTTCATCCGAAACCATTCAGATCGGAGGATGTTGTGCGCCTGAACCTGAAGATGACGCCTGCCAAGAAGGTTATACCCTACTTAATGTTACAGTGAAAACTGATTTTGGAGGAAGTTGGGAGAACTCTTGGGGTCTTTATTCAAACTCAATCAATCAGACAGTGGCGGTAAATAAGTATGAATTGAGCGCGGACGCTTTATCTGAGCTAACATGTGTCATTGAAGACTCGTGCTATGAATTCTGGATCAGCGATACAGCGGGAGACGGATGGATCTTCGATGATGATGCATTCTGGTTGGTTCAGTTCGGTGATGATGTCGTTGGAAAGGGGAGTGGCAACTTTGGAAACGAGGATAATGTTTCGTTTGGATCTAATTGCTAACTGAAGGGGTTGAGTTGAGAGCAAATGTTCCATGTCCAAACTGCAAGTCATGATGGTAGCTTGAGATGATAATAAAGATGTTTATGTGCATCTTCGTCTCAACAGATCTCAAAACTATGCAATTAACATTGCATGCAGCAGAATGACTGCTCGTGATAATCATTGTTGATGATAGTTGTCATCTTTCACTTTTAGAGGTAACCCTGGCGCTCTCCGCTCCTTCAACTCTCAATATCCTGTCCCCTCTCTACAACTACTTCCACACAATTCACACGTTCCTCCTCTCGCAATTCTAACCGCAATGGGCTACAATTACTTTCCATTACTGCTGCTTTTGCAGGCTCTAATGTATGCATCGGTCGTCTGTGGATTTTTGGCCCTCCGGCAGCAAAGAAGACCAAACGGCAGCAGGTGCCAAGCCCAAGACAAGTTAACAAAATTGTGTTATGATAGATGCAACGATCAGTTTGAGAGGCTGACTGTTGCTGGGGCATCAGTATCATCACTTGGATTTCTTGTAGTAGTAAATTCTACAATCGATGAGCAGCAGCGGCAAGTGAAAGTTGCGTTCCCCATCCAGTTGACATCTAGCGGCACTATGCCCACAGCTGACAGCAACAATAACTTGACAATTCCATCATTGTTTCAAGAAAATATTGACCAAACTTCTGTTACAACTCCTGAAGCACTGACATTCCTTCAATTGATCAATGGAGTTGATATGGCAACACCGATTCTGCCTCCTGATACATTAAGTCTGCTGTGTGTTTGGTATAGTTTTCTATTGAACAGAGAACCAACAACCCATGAAACAGGTGTTTTGATAGAAGATGAACTGGGGCTTGATTTAAGCGCAAAAGCAGGTCCTGAGACATTTTATCCTGCTTTTGATTACGTCCGATCTTTTGTTGCGACAATGTTACCAGACAGTGTTGGTTTCAGCAAAAGTAGCAACTTTTTGAATCTAACAGAATGGCAACGAGCCAAAGTTCGATTACCGAGTGTTAGGCTTCGTGGTGTTCGTGTAGAGGGTATGCAGCCATTTACACAAAAAACGCATCAAAGTGCAGTAGAGATAGAAACAATCCCGCTGAAATTTGTACTGGAATGTGCAGTTGATGATGATTCACAAGCCTTGGAAGTGCCACTCTTCAGTATCCCTGCCTCGTACGACAAGCAAAGTTTTCAATCCAAAGATGCTATTGAATTGTCTGAGCAAGTGCTTCAAGTATTATCACACAATTTCAACTCTGAAACTTCAGCCTCGTTCATCGCACTGTCCCTGTTTCAACGGTTTAGAAAATCCAAGGGAGCCACGCTACGAGTATCACAACAATTGTTGAAGTATCTAGTTGATTTGCAAAATAGTGCAAAAAGATACTGCTGGGTACAGACTCTAACTGAAAATACCAGCATGAATTCAATCATAAGATCCACCGGTCTGCCGTCATACAGAACGATGAGAGACCTCAAAGAGTCCGACAAACGAGTACTGGGTTACCTCGAGGAACAGAACTTTGATAAATCCCCGACTGATGCTACATCATACGAAAACTTCAGTTCTAGCAGAGGCTCTATTGAAAGCAGCAACAAAAACACGAAATCACTCACAGTTGAACAACTATCAATGCAACAAAAGCTAAAGTCTGCTTGGAAAGTTGCCACGGAAAAGAATGATGCCGCAGCCCTGGAAAAGATTCAAAAGGCAATGCAAGATTTTGAAACGCAACTCGAGGCTAAGGCTCGGGATGAAAAAGAGTCATCACTGCAGAGAATCAAGAGAGCAATGAGAGAGAGTCAGGATGAAGAGACGGTAGGTCTGATCGCTGAGTTAGAAGATTCCATTGACAGTGATTTTGATGAACGTCGCGAGTCAGCATAAGCCTACTACTGAGTGTGAAGCACTAGGTCATATAATAGTTGTTTTATGTGTTACTTGAACTTGGTCGTATCAATCCATCATCTGATTTTGAAACCAAGACTTCTCTTTCTTGATTTTCACCTTCTTTCGTTTTGTAGAAGCACCATCAGCTTCACCATACTCGTCACTGTCACTCTCAAACTCAAAAATAGCGTCTTCTTCGCCGTCAGTATCATCCTTATCTTTGATCTCTCCATCAAGCGCAAACGCCGTGTCTCTAACTATTGCATCCGCCAAAACATCTCTCCGTATGGCATCGCAATATATGCTTAGTCTCAACGTACCCTGGAAGGGATCCTCGATTCTTGTTCCTATCTCATATACCCCAAAAAGAATCCAAGCAATGATTGCAATGATAGGTCCAGTGAGTAGCCCCAAATCTTTTATGAATGCAAACGGTAAGGTCCACAGCCAAACTGTTACGCTGCGCAACGCATGCCTAGCATAATTGAGTGGTACCACCTAAAGTACAGCAGCAAAAGATCGTAAGTTTTATGGTCTCGTGAATTGGGTATACTTTCAAAGTGTCTTACAGTTTGATGAATCCGTTCGCATGCTCCGATTGACCTAGACAGTTTGTCGGTATAAGCCATTAAAGCCATTCGTTCTCGATTGGTAAATGTTGGTTGCACATCTTGAACGACGCATAATTCTTTTGCCATCCTATCTACAACCCAAAGTGGTCTATTTTGAGCACGTGCGCAAAGGTCTAATGCAGTGCCTGGGAGTAGCTTCCATGGGAGTGTCCGCTTATCGACCCAGCATAATTCTCGTGTCTTTCTGCGACTTGATCCCTAATTGTGATCAAGATGAATGCTCATCGAGATTATTTGCTGGAGATAATAATATACCTGATAAGTTGCGTTGAAGACAGACTTACCGTCTCCTCTTCGTCATAGGCAAGTGCAGCTATCTCTGGATCTGTATTGAATGAGTTTTGTTTGTGTTATTAGCACAGCGATCGAAACAGCAATATGCAAAATCAGAGAACCATATAACTTACCTGTATCCTTCATGCTAACGTCTGGATACAACAATAGACTGTTTTCAGGATCACGAATCAAATTTGGGTCATTCACCTTTTTCATCTGCAAGAGGCTTGGTCTAATGCGATGCCGCAATAAGTATGGAAATGATGCAAGAAGTAGCATGATTCGTCTGCATTTGGGAGTACCTATAGCAAATTCATACAGTTTGACCATGCGAGAGAAATCTCTACTTGTTGAGACAACATCTTCCCAGATTTTCCGCCCTTCTGCGAATCTTTGGTAGGCGCTATTGGTTCTAAAGACTAGCAACAAACTCATTGCCGAGACCATGACACTGTGTGCTGTTGTTGGGATAGTCATTGAAGATGCGATTCGCAATGCTAAATCAGCATGTTTGTTGGGTGATTGGCCCATGTTAACTAAACTTTTGTAGACAACACTCCAGAAAGTGGCCCAAATGCATGAGAAGATGACAGGGCTTCTGATATCTTTCAATATACGAGAGTGTATCAAATTGAATATGTTGTGGCTCCAATCTGACGCGCTGATGCGGCCAGGATCTGCATCTCTTTGCTCTCTGTATTGTTTCTCCTCTCTTTGTTTTTGCTTCCGTTCAATCTGCCGTTTTTCTGCTTGTTCTTGTTTCCTTTGCTGCTGCTGTTGTTCCATTTCATTCATCTTTTTAGATAGTTCTCCTTTAATTCTGGACAGCATTTTGTTTGGAGTTGATTTTGTCTTCTCTGTGGCTTCTTCAGACACGTTTATTGCTTCAACTGATTCCACCTTGTCCGTAGATGGTGGCCTTTCCATTACTGCAGAAGTTCCATCTTGTGTAGCTTTTGTTTTGCTACTTGACGACCGCAACTTTTTGCCCGTAGTCATCCATTCACTCCACCTTGATAGCGATTCTTCGGCCACATGTCCATCTGTAGATTCGTCAGTTGATTTCGTCAAAAAGTTGTTGATTAAGTTTGCTATAGAAGCTTGCTGATCACCTGCCCCAGAGGCATTTGGACTCAATACGGCAGAGGTTGCATTCTCTGCACCTTTCGAGTCGATTGTATCCTCCTCACTCATAATAATCGGAACATCAGTGCTAGATTGTTCTTCATTATTGAGTTGTGAGGTTTTTGGAAAAGACATGGCATAATCATCATCTTCTGCGATTGAAACATGCCCTTTCTTCTCTGAACCGTTGACATCCAAGTTGGAGTTGTCAGCATTCACATCTCCATTAATGACAGGCCCAGCACTGATATTACTCAGATACCTTTCTGTGTCGCTCAATTTGTTCTCCCCATTTATATTGTTACCATTGATGTTTTCATCACTTATCTTCTTTTCGTTATAATACAGCCGCACTCTACCCCGCGCACTTTCAAGGCTTTGATGAGAATGCCCAAGCGAAATAAATGCAAATGCATCTCCATTTCTTATGAACTGTTTTTGGCTTGGTGCAAATGAAGAGATCTGACTGTTTGCATACGATGCTGAACTTTCTCCTGCCAAGAATAACAGACATGATGTAGCAACACGTGATTTGCACATTGCAGAGGCAGATACTCTCTTTCTTTTCATGGAGAAATCCATTGTTATCAACTCAAGCTGCCTATTAGCTGATGATGGAAAGTAATGAAAATACGGATTGTAAGTCGAACTGTATCTGCAAAAGGACAAATATCCAGTGACAGCCACAGCCGCAATAATTTTATGAAGCAAGAAGATACGTCACTGCAACGTCTAAACAAATATGTAGAGAATGCTTACCAGCGTTACACGCCTTCTTGGCAACACAGACGGACGAGGAGAGGCCGCTGCTTGTACTTATGGTAATGAAGTCGACGAGCGGCTGCAAGCAAGCTAGCAAGTGCGTTTGATCATCTTCTGTGCTGAGGGTGGAGAGTGGAGAGGACGCGAGGGCGACGGGGCGTCGGCAGGTCCACGTGCTCATTTGCCCAGCCAACCGCCCAGAAGGGCAATGAATGATTTAAGGATAAATGAAGGCTAATTCTTCAACTCCGCTTCTCTGACATTGTTCTCTCATGTTCTACAGAGGGTGGGGCTTATTTGGGCTAATCAAAAAATCAGAGAGGGTCTGCATCATTTGGGCTCATGAGTACCAAGTCATACACACTTACTTGCTCAACCAGCGCGTCATCATAATACTTATCAGTACGTTAGTGCAGGTTAGTGCTAGAGAGGCTAAAGAGTAGGCATTCTAAAGGGCAAGACTTCCCCTCTACAGTTAAGTCAAAGGAGCGACAATTGGTATGGTGCTCTGAAAGGAAGTGGCGATGCTGCGTGATGGTTGATTGTGTCGGTTGTGAGTTGTGATGTGTTGATTGTTCGGCACCAGTTGGTGTACTGACCGCCGCTTCAGAATTCATCATGAGATCTCATTAGAAAAAATATTGATGCATATATTTGATAATTGTGTTGATGTGTAGCTGTGGCAAGCATAATGTTGTGCAAGGGCATTTTGACGTGGGGCGACCTTTATCTTCTGGAGTGGATTTGCAATTATGTCCCCGCTCTGTCTTGCCCAGATGCTCCTTCATGCCCCTGCCTCTTTTATCTATCCCCATCAAAATCGAACTACCTACTTACCCGCACCTGTGCCCTTAACAACAGGTAGTCTATCATTCATCAAATATATACCAAATAAATACTTCAAGAAAATGCCTCAAGATCGAGTTTCAACTATCGATGGGAGTTATCACGGGGAGTTTTCTGAACGTGTGGAGACACTTGTCACTGAATTGGACAATCAGCTAGAGGCGCTTGAAGAGCTCTTATCTCTAGCCAAGTTGAGTGATATTGCCCCACCGGAGCAATTGGATGCGATTAAACGCATCTCTCCAACTGTACAGGACTTGGTTATGTGTTTCAATTCTGGTCATACCTCGAGCTCAAATCATCGCGATTCTCGGGACGAACCTCGTCGGTTGTCATTGCCAGATAACGTAGTTTTCTCTGGTAGATCTGCTAAAAATCTCATGCTGTCCGCAACGTCAGTCTCTACCAAACAGCTACTTGACAATGTTCTGGAGCACACATCTAAACCTCGCAAGGGCCGTCATACAGTATTCTTGAGACGTGATGAAGAAGAAGAGGAGTTCGAATCCAAGATACCCAAGGATTTGCTAGTTAGAATGATCAATTCAGAAAAGTCTGTTTCAGCCAGGTCTTCTGTTGCTTATATCGCACAAACTTATGGTGGGGTTGAACTTCCAGATGACTTTAACAAAAAGAGGAAATCGGTGAGTTTGAAAATGGCAGCCTTGAACGTGATGAATAGCAATGTATTTGTCAAGGGACTGGTTCAGGAGATTGGGGCATGGGACAAAGCTGGGGTGAATTACCTGCCAACTGAATTCAAAGTACTCTCCTTCGATAAAAAAGTACAAATGGCTCAAATGTTGAGCTGGGATAGACTCAGGGCATGGGGTTTCAATGCATTTGAGGTAGAAAAGATTTCCTCGCACCAGAGTTTTGGTTACGACGAGAGCACAATTGGCATGGATGATAGCAACAGGTTGAATTTGGAAATCACAGAGCGAGGATGCCCCATTGTGTTGATAGGGTGGGCTATACTTTCATCGCCTTATGCACAGGTAAGCTTTGGTCTTATTATTATTATTTTGCATTGATCCTACAATATTATAGCCCATACTGAAGTCAATATTTCTCAACAAAGCTGGCGATGGCAAGGAATGTAAATGATGCAGAATTGATTGAACAAGCAGAAAATATCATCAGGCAAAAAGCCAATAACATTGAGTATCCTATTGCATCATCTATTTGTGAAGACTTTTGTGGTAAAACTGGAAAGGCAGAGGAAAATAAGAGCCCTCAAGACCAATTAGACAACAATGAAAGTGAATTAGCAGGGTATTACCTCCTTGATAAGTTTGGAATCACTCCTAAGGCCATCTGCCATTTCCTACGAAAAGTCGAAAAGGAGTACCCCTCGCGTGATGTTAATCCTTATCACAACAACATTCATGCATCAGATGTGATTCAAACCACACACGCTCTGATTCAATTGGGAGGCAAAGACCTGGCGTCTGTATACAGCACTCTCGAGATTTTCACCATCCTGATTGCAGCTGCCTTGCATGATGTACGCCACCCAGGTACCAATAACAACTACCAGATCAACAAGCAGACTGACCTTGCTATGTTGTACAATGATCAATCAGTTTTGGAGAATATGCACGCTAGTCGAGCGTCCTATCTGCTAAAAGAATCGGGAGAGGCTGTTGATAATGGAGACATGACAGAAGGAATATTCGGGACGCTTGGCAAAGCCGATAGAAACAAGGTTCGAACTGGGGTGTTGAGATCTATTCTAAGCACGGACATGAGTTATCACTTCAAGTCAGTTTCAAAAATGAGCGGATATATTGAAGTGGTGTTGGACGAAATCAATTGTGAAATCACCGAATTGCCAGATTCCAGTCCAGCATCTTTGTTGAGTCGGCTGCAAAAAAGTGAATACTCCAAGCTCAGAGAGAAGCTGCTGCCTTTTATTCTCCATCTCGCGGATATTTCGAACCCAACTAAGCCACCCGATGTATCGATTGAATGGTCGAACTCTGCGTACGACGAGTTTTTCCAACAAGGCGACAAGGAAGCAAAAGAAGGCATGCCCATATCTCCTCTTTGTGATCGAACTACAACCCATCCACCGGATGGGCAGCTCGGATTCATTAATTACGTTGTCAAGCCTGCATTTGTGGTATTAAAACAGTGCTTACCAGGTGTCGATGAGGTACTGGCACAGGTAAGACGATATCGATATATAACTTTGCATCCTATCTAAGAATTAACCAATTTCATACTGTCTTGTTTAGCTTGACGAGAACTTGGAGTATTGGGAGGTAATGAAGGCGGAGGCGGAGTGATGTATTGGAATGAAGCCGGAGGGGGAGTGACGCTTAATGGAATGAGAGCAGAGTGTGCTACAGTCTTGTATTATATGTCTAGCATTCATATTATTTCTGTAGTTCTTGAATGACGTTGTTAAAGTCACATTTTACGACCACAGAAATGAAACAGAAATATACCGCCACTAACACTAACATTCAATGAATCAACTCCTGCTTGCGAGTGATTATCGATGCTGGACCCACCAGGAATCTTTACAAAATCCGAGCAGGCCCGTGCAACTAATTTTCGAAGACCTTTTCCTTCAGAGCCTAGCACCAAAACAGTAGGTTTACCAACTTCCACTTCGTTAAGATTGTAACACTTTTGCTCCTCATCTTCATTTTGTTTCAGTGGAGTTACATATTCAGTTATATCTGAAGGTTGGTCATTATCGTCATCATCAATGAAATCCCACTCATTGTTATGAGTTTCTCTCTGACTGATACCTCCACGTCTACCTCCAGTGTCGGGTATTTCTGCAGCAGCACCCAAAACTCTCCATCCATCATCTTTAGCCTGGTTCAACAGCTTGGGTAAGTTGTTTGTCGAGTAAACAGTCATGAATTCCAGTGCTCCTGCGCTTGCTGCACTGGCTGCAGGACTGAGTGGCGAGGAGTTCTTGGAGCATACCAAAATACCCACACCGCCATGTGACATTGCATCTTCAATAACAGCTCCACCACCTCCCAAGAAGTAAGCACTTCTCAACAGCGCACCAAGGTTCTGAGGATCGACAACTTCATCTAAAGCAAGCCACAAGGTCGGACCTTCTTTATTTGGTGGTGGCAAATTCCTAGTCGTCAGTGGGGTAAATCCCAAACCACCACATCGCAAGACAAACCCCTGATGAGGTCTATTCCCACACAATGTATTGAGTACACCCTTGTCTACTTCAACTACATTCAAATCAATCTCCTGCGCTAGCGAAATGATTTCAGACGACGCTTCATTCTTGGATGCACTCCTAAAGCTACGTTTGGAATTATCCAATGTTCCCTCTTGTATAAAGAGACAGGGCGCCAATTTTGCCTCAGCCTTGATTTCTTTCTTTTCTTCAATCTTAGCCGATGTTTCTTCCTCATCACCCCAATCGCTCCCATCGACAGCATTCAGCCTCTTTTGCAGTTCCAACATTTCCTCTCTGTCAACATCTTCTTTATCTTCGGGATTGGCAAAGTCGCGAATATTAGCCTTTAATGCATTCAGCACCGGTGCAATTCCATAGAGATGTTCATAGCCAGCAGCTTCAATTTCACGAAGATTGGTCTTGACTCCCTTGTCAGATTGTATCGGCTTGTTTTCTTCACGTCGATCACGTCCTCTCCCTCCTCTTTCACCCCGTCCACCTCTGCCGAAATCACCTCTGCCACGAGGACCATCTTTGCGCCTATCACTCCTGCCTCGGCCAAAGTCATCATTTCTTCTACCTTTACCACCACCACGAGGCTCAAAGTCTCTTTTCATTCGCGTATTTCTACCGCCACCGTACGAGGAGCCAGAATTATCCCATCCGTTGCCAGCGCCATCGTCCCAGCTGCTGCTCGATTCTCTCGAACGACGTGCTGGACGAGCAGGACGACGTTGTTGCTCCGATGATTGAAAGTCATCGTCATCGTACCAGGTATCATCTCTCAATCTGGAGTCGCTGGACGATTCGCGCTGCTGCGGAATGGACGGTATGGCTGTACAGTAATTGAAATCCATGACAAGAAATAATCAGTCGACCACATCAACATTTGCAACATGACACATGGCAACGCTTCTAAAACTAACCGGAAGGACGATCTTCTTCACCCCACATGCGAATCCATCCATTGGTTCGAACGGATGATGCTTTTTGCAATGCAACACTTCGAGAAGGGACGAATGACAGTGCTTTCGTTGAATGACGAGCAATCTGTAGGAGCGCCGTCATGATTAGTGCCTTTGATGGATGCATTCTATTGCTTCGTTTCTGCGCCTTCATATGAAAGGAGGCGAGAGATGAGAGAGGAGAAAGGGGGGTGAGCGCGCCCTTTTTTGATGGCTGCATGACACTTATCTTAGCGACATAAAGGAAATTGTATCCACTGAAATTCCGGAAATGTCCAAGAAGTTCCGGCAGCGCTTGAAGAGAAGCAGCAAGCAGATTTTTCTCGGACACAAACAACTCTCAACAATCTTGTCAACTCCACGCCACAAGGCGCTGGCAGACGGAGTTTATGGGCGTTGCGTTTGATGTGAGTTGCCACAGACCTATTCTGGCTGCGTGAGGCTGATCTTCTTACGTGAGCTGGCTGAGAACTGCTGCCGCGGCAGCTTTTGCTTGACAGATCTTGTGCGCTTCTCTACCTCTGATATGGTCAACCGCCTCAAAAACAAATTCGAATGAAAGTAATCATTGATCTCAAAAGACTAAACGGATTGCTACAACAACGAAGATGGCACATTCGAGAAAGATAAATACAAAAACAAAGTATTTTAGAAGGATGTGGTGGTTTGCACCGTTGACTGCAACATTATTCTACAACAAAGTCACCTATACAGATGCATTCAGTTCCCAAACAACTCGAAGCGAAAGAATAGCCATTCTACCAGGTAGAACAAGTTATCACAGATGCTCTGCTTTATTTTCCAGCAAGCCACCATCACAACCAGAATTCTTAAAAGGTAGACCATCCACACCGGGCTTCAAACCTGGTCAGTTTGAACGCCTAACCTCCTGGGCAATGTCTCAAGATTCCAACAGAGCAATCGTCACAGAATATGACCCAGATGGTCTGTGGCTCTGGACTCAATGGGAGGGAACAATCCGTGAAATGACATTTAGCAATGTGTGCATCTCGTTATTTTGGGCGTTGGTGGTAGACCTGTATGCCTATCAGCATTACACATTGTATCTCATTGCTACTGCGGCCGTAAATGGAGGTGACGTAGCCACATTGGTAGACAACTTGGAATGGACGAGCTTTGAGATACCGCACAGTGGTGATCCAATCATTGATACATTTCAAAGCTTGAATAGTCTTTGGGAGTATCAATTGCAGCTCACGACATTCACTCTATCTTTCTTTGTCAATCATGCCTATTCTCATTGGCGAATGACGTACTTTTGTACTCGATCCATCCAAGGGAGATTGAATGATTTGTGCATGCTCATTACGCTGGCTGCACAACGATCCAACAATTATGGAGAGGTGGATGGTGTGACTGGGTATCAGACACCCGGTGTCAACGGAGAAAATGATGGGAGCAACAAAGATGCCAAGAAGCTCGTGAAAGATGTAACGAGATTGCTTCGAATGAGCCACACAATGTTTTGGGCAGCCACACCAACACGGTCCGATGGTATTGCTGACTTTCACAAGACAGAGGGTGGATTGGTTGGACATGAAAATTTACCAAAAGATATAGAGCCTACTCAGTTTGGTCCCATGCTGTTAAGCCCTGATGGGCTAGAAATGCTTGTTAGATATGGTCAGCTTACCAAAGGTGAAAGAGAAGGTCTTGTGGCATGCGGGCTACCACCGTCACAGTATGCATATGTCTTGCTTGAATGGGCTGGGCTCCGAGTAATGGACGGAATTGAAAAGGGAGAACTGCGTGGAGGTCCAGGCATGACAGAGAACTTTTTGAGACAAATATCTTCATTGAGAGGAGAATACTTCAATATTGGTGATTACAACGCAGGCAGGATGCCAATGGCATATGTGCAAGTTATGGAAGTGCTAGTAGACACGCTAACCTTCCTGGCGCCGTTGGCATTATACACCAAAATGGGTGCATTCAACATAATATCGACAGGACTGCTGACCTTGTTTTTCAAGGGCTTGCTTGAATTGTCAAAGTCCTTTCTCGATCCATTCGGCAAGGATGGATATTCAACACACAACATCAACGTTGACGTACTAGTCTCCGAATTAAATTTCGGTGCCGCATCCAGATGGGTTGATGCAGGCGATTCCATGCCATCAGAAACGAACGTCAAAATAGAGGTGCTGGATGACGATGCTACAGTTTTAGATGGACCAAAACTTGTCAAATCCAACGGAATTCGAATTGAAGAGAACATCGACCCTTCCCCAATAGACATCAGCAAGACTGTGAGCAACGAAGAAATAGCAGGTGAAGCGCCACTGATTAGTTTTGACGTACCATGAGAACCTTAGGCATGGACTTGGTTGACTAAAAGACAACAATACAGGGCCAAAATTAGGATTGATGAATGCATGTACTTAGAGATTAACATACATGATCATCATTGGCATTTAAGTGCTCTCTTACTTTATACCAGCAGCAGTTCTAATAATTTATTCACAGTTCCATCTCCCACTGCCTAGGATTCACTTGAATTGTCATATCACCCTCAGCCATCCCATACCCTACCACAGCCTTGCATGCCATTCGCCACCTTGGTTTCTTCTTCAATATTTGTCCCTCCTGCTCTTTCATTGGAGAAAGCAATTCCATACCTTTCGTTACTCCAACGACACATGTGGCACACGTACCGTCACTACCACAATCGCCAGTTCCTCCCGAATCAAACCTTTCGGCCAACTTGTCATTGAGCTTGATACCACGTGTGAGCATTGCCCTTCTCAAATTTTCTCCTGCAAACAATTCAATGTTGACATCCGGTTCATTAAGATATGGTGGGTACTGCAACTTGATGTTCACTTTTGGTTGTCTTCTCAAACGTTTCACAGTCAATATAACCACTTCATCTGCCGATGTCGGAGGAGGTAGAGAAGTGATCGCCCCAATAGTTGCTTCGTAAGCCAAGCATTCAGTGGACACACTGACTCTTTCTTCTTTTGTATTCATACCGCTCCCTGAACTAGTTAACACAGTCAATGCCACGATAGAATCACCAGGTATAATGCCCACACCTTCCGAGTTACTTCCTTCCAGTACTTCTTCCACAATGGTAATACCCACTCCATCTTCTCGTCCTGCCAGTTCAGTCAGGAGCAATCCCAGACCTCCCTCCCGCTTCACTGCAAAGGTTAAAGTATCAACGAATAAATCTTTATCATTCTTTGGCCTTAGAAACACCCCTTCTTCTTGCATCGATGACTTGGCTTGAAGTACAGCGGTCCATTGTTCTATCGATTGTTCTAGGGGAATGTTGTACGTGTCCATGTTTACCTTGGCGGTTCCGGCGGAGGCGTATGTATTTTGGTAGAGTACTGTATTTCTTGGACGGGCCGATGTGGGGAGCTGAAAGGCTCGTGTTTGGTTTAGGTACAGGAGGAACGTTGCTACTGAAACAAGACGCATTTTGGATGTGGACTCTAGAGAGGAGAAGAACGAAGAGAGGAGAGAGAAATGACGCCGATATTACCTATAGAGTTATATACTTCTATAAGTTTTTCATTAACATGTTCATTGTTTTGACAGGTAATAGTGTAAAAATTCTCGGCCTCAACTCAATCAGCAATGCCGTCGTCATGGACGCGAACTAAGGCTGATCGATAGATACAATGAAGCAGCGGCAATTAGTACTACCCTTGGTCGTCACAATAGTTGCAATTGTCATCCTTCAGATAAGATATGATCACCTGCTAGCAATACACACCTTTGTTGTAGAAAACAAACCAAATCGATTCAAAAGAAATCGACAGATTGATCCGTTGGTCAATCGATGGCAGCACAAGTTTCGTGATAGAGATGGCTATTTGTTCTTCAAGCATATACGAAAAGCAGGTGAGATAGTTGTTTTAGAGCTGTGCTTATTTTCACTTGCAATACTATGTACTGTTGTTGATTCACATGCATTTATTTGCAAACTGCTACACAAAGGGGGGACCACAATGAGATACTATCTGTATCAAGTATTGAAATACCACGACAATCCACGAGCTATCTCGGACTTTATCAGAAATGTGAATCCAGAACGTATCAATGCTCAGTTCTGGAATAATCTAGCCAAAGTTAGTAACTTGGGAGAAGTCGAACTGCAGATGGTCAAATCAGCTTTGCGCAACTTGAATTCAAACAAAACAGCGAATAGTATGACCAATAACAGGTATCAAATACATTACGCCGAACAGGAGTTTAGTGCAATGGATTGGCAGTGCTCTATGGTCGATCCGAGATGGAAGAATACACTAAGTGTGATCGTGCTACGCCATCCAATAGAAAGGCATTTGAGCGAGTTCTTTTATTCTGGACCCGGTTCCTCGCTAGGATTAGACGTCAAGAAGCTCTACGGTGACGAAAGTGACAAATATAGAAATCGAGTGAAAAACAAGCTAATTGAAGAGTTACCCAATTGGCTGAATGAGACTGGAGCAGACAGAAGGTCGCTGGGTTGGTACTTTGGACGGTACTACACTGACAATTTCCAACTTCGTGCACTTGCAGGATGCGCTCATGGCGATTGTTTGCACGCTAAACAACTCACAGATGCAGAAAATACCACAATACTAGAAGGACTGGAAGACTATTTGAATGTAACATCCTCACCATCAAACGGGGCATGCACAATGTACTTTAATGAAAAAGTCAAGATTATTGAGCCGTGCCGTTCTTTTGGTCGAACAGGAAAAGGCAAGTTTCAAGCATTATGTCCAAGAGGTTGTGACAGTCCCTGTCGGTATCCAGTTGCTGCATGGGGCTCAGTCCAAAGAGATGATTTGACACGAGCAATAACAGCACTGAATTCATATGATGCAGTCTTTCTTACTGAGACGCTCGACCACGATGACCAATCTGCCTTACTAGCTGATATGATGGGTGTGCCGCAAAATGCATCATTTTCTCTTGGAAGTAAGAATACCAAAACAAAGAAGACGAATGAAAGAGAAAAGACTCATTTTTACAGAGATTTGTTACTGAAACTGACTCTAACTCAGTTGTATGATCAGATTCACGAGGAAAATATTTTGGAGATTGAACTCTTTGACCATGCGGTGGAGTTGAATCAGCAGTTAACTAGGCAATGGAAAAAAGAGAGTGGATGGGAGCAATGACTTCCTTGCATTATACATCTACTTGACAACAGTGTGATAAGTTGAAACAATTGGCTAAACTGGCAATGACAGTGATGCTAGTTAACAACCTTCAGTACATGGATTTAGTGCAGTCAGGAAAACCACATTTAATTATAACTTCTTACTTTCAATTGCACTCTTCTAATCTTAAGTGTTATGTACCACTTTACCTCTCTAGATTCACTACTTTAGCATCTCTTTATTGCTTGTAACTGCATTTTTATTTGTTACCTGTAGACATGTCTCATCAGCTGAAGAGCATATTATCCGAAGGCAACTCTACTTGCCTTTAGAACACCTCATGAATGCAATGAAATCGTTCTATGCAAAGGCAACCTGCACATGCCACAGAGTAGAAGACTCGAGTTCGCCTCTCGAATCGAGAGACTGTTAGGTACACAAACGAAGCACGACATGATGTTACCTCTCTAGTGGATTAGGTTACTCTTCCTCTCCTCTCTCTCTCTCTTCTCCCTCTCCTCTTGCCTCTTGGATGATACTGTTGTTTATCTTCGAGCTCTTCATTGGAATCAACCATGGTGACCAAAGTTTTGATCACGGGTGCCAACTCAGGCATCGGGTAGGACTGCGCTCGTCAACTAGCCCTCAAGGACAGCCTGGAGAAGATCCTTCTAGGATGCCGCGACCAAGCCAAGGCCGACAGCAGAGTTGAAGCTCGAGGAGGCCATGGGCAAAAAAGGCATCTTTGAGACCCTGATTATCGACGTGTCGAGCCTTGCTTCCATCCGAAACGCCGTGAGTAACATCAACGAACCCATGGCTACTCCTTTGCAGAGATTGAGCCGCCTCGAAGTTGCCACCAAGAAACCACAACACAGGTGTAATCATTTGAGAGGAACAAGACATTGATACGAACACAAAGGTGCCAAGAAGACTT
>JALLPI010000479.1:0-20295 GCA_036939935.1 Cyclotella atomus | reverse complement strand
CTGCGGTTGGTGAATTCGAGACAGGAGCTGTGGATACCGGAGATGCCGAGACGGGAGCTTTGGTTGTTGGTGATACTGAGACGGGAGCTGGAGTGGGGCTGCTGCTTGGCAAAGCGGATGGTGACTTCAAGGGGCTGGAAGATGGAGAATGGGATGGCCACGAGGTCGGAGTTTTTGTTGGAGAGAGGGTAGTAGGACTGGTGGAGGGCGAATCCGTCAAACATTGCGAAATATGCATCGTGATGGTTCTTCCAGAACAGGTATCTCCAAACTGCATTGACGATCTGAGACTATTTCCATCATAGAGAAACACATTTGCATCAGTCAAGCGGCACGCGCACTCAGAACTACCAGTGCAGACTCTATTGACGACTTCGATACTATCCACCGAATACAAACCGTTCAAATCAACCTCGAAATATTCGCCTACTCCTTTCTGAGTGTGAAAGAATGTAGTCGTGGAGCCATCAACACCCTTGGAGCCTGCATAATTGCTACCCAGCGTGCTTGACAAAGTTGTGGTCTTGTTCAATGCAATGTTGGATCCTCCAGAATATACTCGAACCTCGAAAAGGTTAAGATAAGTGTCGGTGGTGGTTTCGATTTTGACCTTGTTTCCTACACAAGCAGGGGTGGGGCTTGTGCTTGGCGACTGCAAGACGCCAAAAAGTGAGTTGGCAAATAATTTATACTTCAATTAACGTGAATGCTAAATTAGTCTCACCGCTGTCGGGTTCTTGCTAGGAGATTTGGTTGGCGAGTGAGATGGTGATGCGCTGGGGGTCGTCGAAGGCGAAGATGTCGGGCTCGAAGAAGGTGNAGAAGGTGACAGCGAGGGCGTGCTTGTTGGGGATTTGGATGGTGATGCGCTGGGGGTCGTCGAAGGCGAAGATGTCGGGCTCGAAGAAGGTGACAGCGAGGGCGTGCTTGTTGGGGATTTGGATGGTGATGCGCTGGGGGTCGTCGAAGGAGAAGATGTGATCGGGGCCGAAGTAACGGGAGCGGGTGTGACTGGGGAGGAAGTAACTGGGGCGGGTGTGACTGGGGCCGTAGTTGGAGACTGCATTTTGTGTATTGTGTAGCGTAACGAAAAGTTGTTAGTTTTTCGTCCTCGTGAAGCAAATCCATCAAACACGTAGAACTCACGTCTGTGTATGTTACCAAAGCTCTTTTGTACTGCATAGAGCCAAATTCAGTAAGAGGGGACAAGTGCTCAGGAGCAGAAATGGCGCCCAAACTACCGATGTCCACAAGCCATTGCTTTCGGGCCACCGAAACATATGTTGGGAAAGATGAGTCATCCACGTTTTTGGCCCATGGTTTGCGGCTTCCGTAAAAGTGCACAAAGCCATGAGAAACAAGGGATTCGTCATCCAAAAGAACAAGGAGCTCACTGTCTTTAACTGATGGATGAACACTTTTGGGTAGGGCATAGAAGTAGTGGAAGAGCACACCTTGCTCCAACTGAGATCCATAAAACTCCCACTTGTTCGAAGGTTTCGCCGGAGACCACCCAGGATATTCCACGACAAGATCGAGGTTGTCCCAGCCATGCTCACTCGAAAACGTTCCGCGCTCAAGAAGTTGTTTCATATTGTGAAAGTCATCGGCAGATGGCTTAATCATTAACCATCCAGCACGAAGGGGGGAGTCAGTACCGAGACCTTCAGCCACTAGCTTAGCATCCGGGAAGGATGTGAAGAGATCGTCCATCTTAGCAGCACTGGTGATCAAGACATCGACATCAAGAACTTGCACACGATCATAACCAGTAAGTTCAAACGCATGTAACTTGGCCAAGGCAATGTCGACGAAGTAAGGCTCAAAGTGGGATATGTCGAGAGAGTGCTTCATGGGTTCAATGTGCTGAATAATGGCACCGTCGAATGTAAGAAGAGCTTCGGCATCCTCGTCCTTGAACATCATGAGGACCACGAAATCGGCAGCAGCATCCTTAAGCGAACGGATCACGATGCGCATGGCATCTAAATAGAGCTTGTTCTGCTTCTCGTCGGGATTACTACCGAGAACGGCAGCGTAAGCAACATTACTTGGAGCATCATCAGCACGAGGGAATGGACGCTGTTCCATCCAAGGTCCATGCGTTTTGACGTCAATAAAGTTGTAAAACTCGTCGCGCATATCCTTCAAATCTTGGGCGGTGTAGGAAGGAACCACAGCAGCAGATACACTCTCAAGCTTGCCCTCGAAAGACTTGCCCAAGAATTGCTCAATACGCCACTGAGCCTTATGGGGGGACATTTGCAACTCAGACGAGCTCAAAACAAGCATCTGCTTGCGATCGAACAAGTGCGCCCACGATTTCAAATGACGGCCAAACTCGCCGGGACTGGACTCGCGAACAACAGCAATCATCTTGACGTCAGATCCAACTTGGTTGTAAAGTTCGTGGACACGCTCTGCTTGCATTAGAATCTCGGGAGTGGCATCCAAGATGAGATCGTCACTGGAGCAATGAGCAAAGTTCTTGGAGTAGTGAATCGCTCCACGGTTGTAGGTTTTCTCATTGTCAAAGAAATGCACATCCTTGTTTCCGCATACACCATTATTGGAGGTGAGGAACGTAGACAAATCGGTAGAGACGGAATCGATCAATAGAACGTTGGGGAAATGGGCATTCTTGACATTATAACCTTCGTCCTTCTTCTCCTTGCCTATATCCATTGCAGCATCTAGATCGGTCATTTCCATTTTGGGTACGGCGTTATAACTCTCGGGAAACTGGACAAACGATAACATAGCCAAGACCTCCATATCCTTGGGCTGTTGGTTGTGGCAAGTATCCGAGAACTGAGTGCAAGGACGAACGGCCCCCGTGGCGACAGTAATATTACCACAAGTGGGATAGGTCTTCATGCCAATGAGGGTGTGATCGTGGTCTCCCTCCTCCATCAACGAAGAAGGGTGCTGGTCGATGTAATACTCGAGGATGTACCCGAGAAGCCAATCGGAATGCATGCAAAAGTCTTTGGTGGCAGAGTACTTGTAGAACAATTCGAATACGGTCATGCCGTCTTGAAACATGGAGGCTTCTCCGACTCTATCGGCTTTGATTTGAGCGCAGATGGCTACTACGTTTTGGTTCGTAGTTCCACTGTTGTTGCAAACGATGGGTTCGGAGAGCTGACGAATCGCCGCTTTGTTGAGGATTGTGCCAAATCCACCGTAGGCGATGGGGAAAGGAATACTGTGCAAAAAAATGATAATATTGGGTAGAACACATCATGTGAGTATACACACTAACATACAAAACCACAAACCACAGTCAAGACAACAAACACAAAACTCACACCTCATTCTGCGGAAACACACACCCAGCCCTAGCAAAAGCACCTACATCCACATCCTCCCCCCCTTCCCCCTTCTTTTTCTCCGCCTCCTTCTCCAAATAACTCATGACATCCACCAAATCCACATACGTATCATCATCCACCACCATCAAATAATCCGGCACATCCACCTTATCATCACCATCCCCCCCAGAATACTTGGAATGCAACCATCCCAAAGCCCTCCCCACACGCCTCTGTGCACACACCCACCCTGCATCACGAGACCTCACGCGACCCCCCTCCGACACTCCGTAATACTCTCCAAAAAACGATTTCATCTTTTCATCCTTGAACAGTCCTTCATCCCCCGAAGTTAGTGTCTTTTCGCGACACGCGTCCACGACGGCGGCTAGATCGGAGTCCGACATGGAGGAGCATTCCGGATCGAAATCGGTCAATTCGGAAAAACCCCAATAGTGTCTAACGCTGCGGTGAGAGGCCCATGTTTCGATTTGGGCTGTTAGGTAATCCATTCGGGTTATGGAGCCTAGTGACACGATGTCTGTTACGACAGTTGGCGATGAAGTGGACAAAGAGGAGGAGGATTGAAAGGAGGGAGGTTCATCCATAATAGTGGATAGGCCTACTTCATCGACTATGAATTTGACGCTCTTGTTGTTGTTGTTGTTGTTGTTGTTATTGTTATTGTTATTTTTGCTGGAGGCATGTTTGGAGCGAAAGATGTTGGAGATGGAAGAGGGGAGGATGGAGGCGGATACTACTGCCGTGTGGTAGCCTGTCAGGGCGGCGGCTAAGGCTAGCTTCATGGTTGTTGGGTTCACTTTGAAATGATGCTCGAGCTTGAGCTTGTGTATGGTAGCAAGCGAACGAACACAGCTTAGCTTTGCTCAACGCCAAATGATGAAGACAGCTGTGTTATTAGATATGGTACATCCAACTGCCGAGCGAGGAGTGCGAGAAAATGATGCTTCCCTGAGAAGGGTCTGAGATCATCCCAGACTTAGCTAAAATGTGCCGTTTAAACGAGTTATGTAGATGAAATACTTAGGGGATACAAATATTATTATTATATGAATGTCGTACCTGGTCTTGGCTACGTCAGGGGGTTTGATTCCACTTTTTGGGGGCTGGATTCGCACGCACTGTTGACTGAAAGTGCCCAGCCCTAGATACCTGCCCTAATCATCTTCGGTGGGCAAAATCAAGGGCAAACAACAGAAGCAAACATGATGTATGACATATATCAAGCGTGGTGGTAGCTGTTAACTTGCCTTAATAGTCTCTCTATCTCCAACTATCTCTTACTACTTTTTCCCTTGCTTTTCATCAGATTCGCCGCAAGATGCTTATGACTCAACACTGTCGCAACAAGAGCATCATCATCCTCCAAACCGTGCTTTCTATAAATAGTGAGAGCCTTACTCCAGCTTTTGAGTGCTCCACTAAAGTCTCCTTTATTACCCCTCACCACGCCAATATTGACAACAACTTGAGCTACTTCCATGCTGTCTGATCCAAATCTGGAGGAGCGGATGCGCAAACAATCTGAGTATGCCTTCATTGCCGCTGGATAGTTTTTGCGTTTCTCAAACACGATACCCTATGATATGGTAAACAACATGGTGAAGAGTCAGTAAGATATCATGGTACACCTTGAATACTATGAACTAACTACAAGAACAGAAGCATCAACACTTACCATTCCAAACAGCGTCTCTGCCACATCTTCGTGATTACTCCCCAAATGGAGCATACGAATGCGTAAACTCTCATCAAACAACACCATAGCCTTTTCTACAGATCCCGTCTTGCCCTTCATGTTTGCCAAACGATTGAGTACCTTAGCTACTTGGAGACTGTCTCGGCCAAAGAGAGCCTTGTATATCTTCAGAATGTTTCGATACAACTTTAGCGATGCCGATTCGTCTCCCGTTCTGTCGTAGGCAATGGCGAGAACATACAATGTCTCCGCCTGGTGAGCATAGTCGTCACTTAAGCTGGAGGTTTTGATGGCTTTCTCATTGGGTTCGCCAACTCCAAAGTGATGTTCATAAATGCTGACAGCCTTTTCAACTAATTGTAATTGAAGAGGACAGATACTTAGGTTAGAATGCAACCATCTTAAATACATTTGCACTAATAAAAACGATACTCACGATAGGATATTGCTTCGGTAAGCTCATTTTCTTTCTCATGAACTTCCCCGATGCTACCTAGACACTTGGCAATGTTGAGGTCATTTTTATCGAGTAGTACCTGATATTCCCTCAGTGCATCAGTGAATAACTGCAAGGCACGTTTGGTATCAAGTGCTTTGGTAAGAGCAGCACCGAGATCAAATAAAGAATCAGCCACAAGTAACTGGTTTGAAGACGATGAAGTATCACGATTGGTCTCCCGCAGTTTCAGAGATTCAGAAAAACAGTCAACTGCATTGTCGTATTCTCTCAACTTGTAATATACATGGCCGAGACGAGTTAGGGTTTCACTGATTTCAACGTCGTGTTTTCCGGGCAGCTCTCTTCGGGCTGTCAGTGCGTCTTGGAAATACTGTGCTGCATCATCCAACTCATTTTGATTGTCCTCCTGCGGATTACTACTGTTCCCGGCCTTCCGTTCGCATATCATGCCGAGAAGAAAATTCTCATCAGCCACTTGAGCAGACATTTTGCCTAGCTCCTCGATGTGCATTCTACGAGCGCGTTCCATGTATTTTGTGGCCTCACGATACTTGCCACATTCAAAGAGGATGCTCCCCATGAAATAATGCGAGTTGGCAATCTCTGAATCGTCGTGACCGAACAACCGATTTCTTAGAGCCAATGCTTCTTTAGCGCAAGAATGTCCCCGGTCGAATTCTTTGTTCTTCACATAATGTTTGGCCATTTTTTGAAGTATATCCGCAACAGCTGGGTGATCGGTGCCATGAAGTTTCTTATACGCTGAAAGAGCCATAGAATAATGCGATGATGACTCTGTTGCATCGCCTTTGCTGCTATATAATTCACCCAATTGAGCCAGTGAGTAAGCTCTCTCTTCTGCAAGTGATGTGGCTGATGTCCCATGCGATAACACCCTCGTCCGGTCAAGGCAGTCAGTAAAGCATGAGAGTGCTTTGTTGTGATCTCCAGAGTCGTAGAAGACTCGTCCTTGTCGTGCCAAACAAGCAACAACTCTTTCATCTTTTGGCCCGTAAGCTTCACTGTAAATTGACATTGCTTTGTTGTAAGAGCGCAAAGACTTGGATGCGTTCCCCATCGATTTATGGATGCTTCCAAGCGAGTAAAAAATATCAGCACACTTGATCGATTTAGATGCATCGGACTGCGACTTGTAAATCTTCAAGCATTCCTCGAAATATTTCAGTGCATTTGGGTGATCGTTTTGATCTTTGTATAGGGATCCAAGCTGATAAAGGGACTCCGCAATCAAACTGTCATCTTGACTTAGCTTTGACTTGCGTATTCGAAGCGACTCCTTGAAAGCCTTTCCCGCACTCCCTAGATTGGACTCTTTAAGATACACCACTCCCATCTCATGCATTATTGCTGCGACCTTTAAATCACCTCCTGAGAGTTGCTTTCTTATAGCAAGAGCCTTTTCAAAGTGCATGATTGCTTCATTGTAATCAAACATGAGTTTGTGGGAGATTGCCATTTGCTCAAAAGTGTCAGCTACATACAGATGGTCTTCTCCCAACTTAGATTTTGATATACGAAGACTCTTCACAAAACAGCGGAGTCCCTTGTCCGGGGAGCCCTTGGCATTGAGTGACACCCCGAGATTAAACAAGGAGTTTGCCACGCTTAGATGTGAATCACCGTAATGCTGTTTGTATATTCTCAAAGTAACTATGTATGCCTCGATGGCTAGAGGATGCTCGCCTTTGGTTCCATGTATGTTTCCTTTTTGGTGCAATAGCTTGTTGTTTGGCAAGATGAAATAGACAAAGGTTGGCAATTTAATAACAGACAATGCTTACATTCAAGGTCAATTCTTACCTTTGCATATCGGAGATGATCTGAACCATAAAGTATTTCCACAGATTCCAACGCTCCCTCAAAGCATTTCATCAAGTGACGATGAAACGTGTCAGTGGAGTCATCTAAGGATACTTTTATCTTCAGAGCTTCCTCAAACATTGAAAGAGCCTCCCCGTATTTTCCTCTCATCATCCAGATGATGCCAATGTGGCGTTGAATCTCCGCCAGATCGTCATCGGCTTCGTGATCTAGATTTTTCATTTGCATCGCCTCTGTTGTGGTAGAATGCCGAGGTAGCATCTGTTAGTTACGTGAGACAATGAAGTCACGCTCGATGGATTACGTAACACGCACCTGCAAGACATACGTAAGCATCTTCGTAATCGTGCAACTGAACTAGACATGTCCCAAGGCTCTGTAGGTAATTCTCGGTCCTTTCAATTTTCACGGCATTTTTGAAACAAGTCAGTGCTTCTTCTATGTCTCCTAATTCCGTATGAACTGTGCCTGTGAATCAAGTGAAGAGTCACAATGAGTAGTATTATATGTATAGTTTCAATGCCAAGTGTCAGAAACGCGGTCGTGGCTCTCACCTAAAGAGTGCCAGCAGAATGCAACATCAGGATGGTCATAACCCAGCTCATCTATCAAAGTTTCAAGAGCTTCAGTATGATAGACTTGAGCTTTTACATACTCGTCCATACCACAGTAGCAGATACCAATATTGTTTAGGAGCTCTGCCATATCAATCTTTGTAGTGGATGCCTCCATCTTACGGCCTTGCAAAGAGTTCATGTAGGATTCAAGAGCGAGAGAGTATTTCTCTTGCTCTGTGAAAAGTATTCCCAGACTAAAATGCACATCCGCTGCCTTTAATTGCTCAGATGTTGTCATCTCCAGAATTGCCAGCGACTCTTTGAACTTGAGTTCAGCCATATCAAAGTTTCCCAATTCACGGTGAAGGTTTCCAATGGAGAAGTTTAGCTCAGCGATACTGCTATGTGAATTATCAAGATGTTGCTTAAGCCGCAGACACTCCTCAAATGTGGCGAGGGCTTCTTGATACTTTCCATAATGTTGCTGCATGTGACCAATTTGGAGCAGAGATTCGTAGTCAATGAGCTGAGTGTTCTTTATACCTCTCGATTCGATTGCCTCTGCTAACGTTTTGGTCGCATCATGCGTATTGCCCAATCCATGATGGATTTTAGCCAATGTAAACAGATTTTCTGCGATGTCGGGATGGCTACGCTCGAGGTGCAGCTTTCTTATCCGCAATGCTTCTGTTAGGACATCAAGTGCCTCATTCAGTTCGCTGGGAGCCTTCGAACTAAGTTTTTCGAGCAGAAAGCCGGTGCGAAAAAGATTATGTGCCACTGTCAAGTGATCTGAACCAGTCGAAGCATATTTGGCTTGATAGATAACGTTTGAAATGCGAAAGCAAGCCAAAGCCTCGCTGTTTTGACCTAACTCAGTGAGAACTGACCCATAGTGCATAATATTGTCGGCAAGCTTTATCAAGTCTTGTTCCTGTGCTTCCTGCTTGCGCGTATTTAAGGAGGAAAACAAGTCATCGTCATTTTCATCGAGACTCAAAACCTCTATCATGCTAGCTGCCGCCTCTGTAAACATCAATAATGCCTTATCTGACTCTCCCCTGTCTTTGTAAACGAGACCAATATCCAGCAGTATTGCTGTATTCCCTTGCTCGAAGGAGCTTCTAAAACATTTGAGAGCGTTCTCCAGGTCACCTTTGCCGTAATGGATTCTTCCTGCACAAACTAAAGTACTGATGGTCACGGGGTTAGTATCGCCGAGTGTTGCTCTTTGGTGTCGCAGAGCCTCGTTGCAATATTTGATTGCAGATATCCACGATCCTTTACGCTGGAAAACCAAAGCGAGGTTGTAAGAAGACGATGCCGTGCTAATGTGCTGCGGACCAAGTTGTCTCTTTCTAATATCCAGGGCCCTTTCAAACATGGCGATCGCTTCGTCGAATTCTGACCTCGCTGTCAATGTAACTCCCAAACAGTGACATGTATCCGCTACGTCTTCGTGTTCGTCACCTAGTGCAAGGGACAAAATGCCTAGTGCCTTGGTTAAGCATTCTACTGATCTGTCAAAATCACCAAAGTCGCGATAGCAATTTCCAAGGTTATGAAGAGAGTTTGCTACACTGACATGATCTACACCATGTATTTGCGACTGTATCATGATTGCCTCTCGATACATTAATATGGCATCTATTCAGAATAAGATATTGTGAGCATCATCCTTGAGATTTAAACCTCGAATACATTTCACCTACCTTCGAGCTTTGATGCTTCAACATAACAGTTAGCTAATTTGTAGCAGGTGAGTCCACGTTCATCTGAAATTGGGTGATCACTCATCTCGAGAAGTCGAACATAACATTCGATAACATCCGTGTATCTGCTTTTTACGGGCTGCTCATTCTCCATGATCCACTCAAAAATAGACACAGCTTCCGAATATCCATCAAACGAGGACTCAAAGGTGTCATGCTCATAGAAATACTTTGCCATGTTCTTGTAAGCCACACCCAGCTCCCAAGAATCCAAAGGCAGGCCTCCTGATTCGACTGACTTGGAATAGCATTCCATTGCCTGCTTATCATCTCCAACTTTGGTCAAGGCAGAAGCTTTATCCAGTAGAGTCATGACATAATCTTGATCCATACTTCCAAACAGCTCTTTCTTGATATCAGCAGATGATGAAAAGAAATGCAGTGCCTCGTCAAATTTCTCGACAGCAAAGAGTGATGTACCAATAAAAGATAGAAGAACTGCAATATCTTCATTTACCTCAGGCAATGATGCTCGCTTAATAGCCAACGCCTTTTCAAATGATAAAATAGCGTCATCATGGAGTGACGACTTCTGTTGAACTATACCGAGACTTTCATACGTATTGGCACATTCAATATCAAGGTCCCCAAGAAGCGAGGATCTGATTGTAGCGCATGCCTTAAAATGATCCATTGAGCTATCATAGTTCTTGGTTTCACAAAGACAGATACCCAAACGAAAGTGAGCCTCGGCTATGTCCAGGTGCTTGTCTCCACCATGAGCGCTAATTAACAGTTCAAGTGATTCTGCAAGATTCTCTTTGGCTTCATCAAACTGACCAAGTTCTTGGTAGCAACTGCCCATCATCAGCTTCGATCGAGATACTATATTAACATCACTCTTGAGAGAATCAGTAATGCGTATGTTCTCAAGGATGCATTCTCGGCATTCGGCAAGCTCATCCCGCTTGAAATGTACTTCCGCTAATCCGTACAGAGATTCGGCAACAGCACTATGTTCAGTGCCAAACAGAGATACACGAGTCTTTAGCGCGGCTTTGAATTCATGGAGCGCCAGCTCGTCATCTCCCAACGCCAAATGAATTATGCCAAGCCAGTGCTGTGATTCGGCGGTTTCCTCGTGATGTGCACCAAGTATTCCCGTCTTCACTTCATATGCTTCTGTCATGAACTCCAACGCCTCAACACACCTTTTCTGTTGTGCATAATGTTTTGCAACATGGTGTAGACTTCGTGCGAAAACTCGATCATAGTTCTGTAGCCCCGATGAGAGCTGTGTAGATTTGGCCTTGAATATTTGAATAGCTTGGGTGCAATTCTCTAAACAACCGTCTTCAGAAGTCTCATCTTGAATCAAACCGACGCTATACAAACACACAGCAGTGTCCAGTGCACAATTGGGGTCTCCTTCAAAAGTACCTAGTGCTGCATCAAAGTAGCTCTTGGCCAAATCATGATGCTGGCCTTGAGAGAGATAATTCTGCCCGATGTACATCAATGCTTTGCCAGTGTTGCAGCTCACGATTCCTTCTTGTTTCGTCTTGGTACGGAGGGCGTCAGCTAAATATGCTAGGGATCGATTTGTTTGATTGATTTGATCGAGGGTCAATCCTATACATTCTTTTATGTCCGCAACAGCCGATGCATCATTTCCCATTTCAATATGCATTCGCAAGCTCTGATCATAACAGTTCAAAGCTTCTTCATATTCACTTCTGTGTTGGAGCAACTTACCCAATGCGAAAAGGGCGTGGGACAGTTCATAATCGTTACTGCGAGTAGACTTAAGAATCTTTGTGCATTCCTGGTAGCATTTGAGTGCATCTGGCTCGTTTTGAAGTTCTTCGTAGACCCGACCTAGCCGGTAGAGCGTTCGTCCCTTGGCGGCATCATCAACTCCTTCATCGGTCTCTGTATTTAACACTGATAGTGCCTGAGCAAACCATTCCACACAGCCTTCGTAATCGTCGAGTTCCCACAACGCAACACCCATCAAATAGAGAGTAGAGTGCAACTCGGGGTGACTTTCTCCTAGGGCGTCCTTTGTCATTTTGAAGCTTTCTTCTAGACACTTTAGCGCCTTTTCCGGTCGTTTGAGCTCGACATAAATGTTGCCCATGTTGAAAAGAAGATCGGCAATTCTCAATTCTTCACGGTCGGTGTTTCTCCTCCGCTGAATATCAAGCACTTCACTAAAACATACCATAGCTTGTGTGTGCTCGGCTGACGATGCATGTAGGTTTCCTAGACGATGCAGGACATCGGATAGCTCGTCCAGCAACTCTGACTTCGCAATCTCATCCCTTTCGCTATCAAACACATCCCTCATGATTGCCAGCATCTCTCTGTATACGGTAACCAACTTATTGCTTATCTCATTGACGCCATTGGATACTTCAAGATAAGACACCGCGGATCGGTACTGTTCGAGGATTTCATACAAATCTCCTCCAGAAAGCATTAGGTTGTGACCGATTTCACGATGGATATCTCCTAGCTTCTCTTTGGGAGCAAGCTGCTCTTTGAATTCATATATCCGCAAAGCTTTATCGAAACAGAGCAGTGCCTTTTGATGTTTGGATTTGATCGAAAAGGCTCGCCCCATTCCAAACAAAGATGCAGCAACATTGAGGCTATCCTTCCCAAAAAATTTGAGGTAGATACGTAGACTACGCGAGAAGCAGTCAAGCGATTCATCGACACTCTCGTTATCAAGTAGATTTTCGGCCAGTTGAAAATCAAATGGGGCGTTCATTATCCCATCGCTCTTGGTTATTCTACAAGCCCCACGAATTTCAATACACTTCTTAAGAACATTAATGCGGTCCAAGCCTTGCTGCTTGCTCCCTGAAGCAATACGATTCAACACACGAGCTGCCAAAAGGTTGACAGTATCCATGTTCATTGCATTTCTACCATCTGGGTCCTTAGTGACGTCAGATTCAACTTCTTTTCCAACCACTTGGAGCAGCCTCAGAGCACTAGTGTAGTATTTCTTTGCTTCGTCATGGTGAGAACGCACTTCTTGCGTGTGACCAAGAAGAAACATGCAATGAGCCCTGGCTAGCGCGCTTGAAGAAGCGGCATCGGCCGTCGAAGATAGATACTTATTGGATGAACGCATTCCGAGAGCTGAAGTGAGCGTCTCATACGCCTTTACCAGATCCTCGTCCGATTTCGTAGGTTTACTTCTTCCACTCAACGCTCGATAAAGATGTGCTTGACCTAAGCCTTGCAATGAATTGGCTACGTCAATATCAGTTTCATCAAGCAAGAGGTTCTGGATCTTCAAGGCCTCGATAAAGTAGCTTGTGGCATCATTGGCAAGTTTGGAGGTGTCAGCGTCCAATCTTATAGAGTTCCTTCCAATTGAGCGAAGACACAAACATCCAAGTAAGTAGAGTGTAGATGCTAAATCAGCGCTGTTGTCTTTGTTTTTCCGTCGGATGATCAGAGATTTCTTGAGATGGTCCAAAGCAATAGCATCTTCTTCATCTGCCTCTTGTTCTTCGCGTGCAGCATTAAACCAAGGATGAACCTCACCCATGTGAAGTAAACCTTGATTCTGTATGGTCTCTGCCAACGAAATGTGACGATTTCCGAAGATAGCAGATGCAATGCGTATGGATTCTGAATAACACTCCATTGCCTTTTCTTTTGCAGACTCTTCCTTTCCTGATGATGTAGATGAACGCGCGAGTTGTCCATACGCATTTCCCATGTTATGGAGTATGTTCGCAACAATCTCATGATCTTTTGTTCCTAAAAGCTGGACTACCAGTTGTTCAGCTTCTCTGAATGACTCGATTGCATCCTTTGCCTGACCTAACTTGGCTTGGAGAATCCCCAACTTAACAAGTGCATCTTGTCGTGATGCATCAGTCTTTACGCTATCGTCATCCAAAATGTCATCTAGGCTGGCTTTTTTACCCTTTAGAAAATCAAGCAGCGAAGAATAGCAGCTCATAAGCTTGAAGTCCCATCTTAATTCGTCATAGCATTCAAGCACGTTCTCTGAATCAAGCGACTGCATCGCACCAAGATTCGAGGTGAAAAGCTCCCTTAACTCTATTGCACGTTGAAAAAGGTTCAGATTAAACGACTCGAAAGTGCTAATGTCACCCAAGCATTGATTGGCATCTCCGAGCACTGTAGCAGTTGTCAGCGCCGAGGGCTCTTCCCAGCATAATGAAGATGCGAACAACGTTGAATGGTGTGCAGGCGATGAGTCTAGCGATACGGGTGCCTTGCTGAATAGATTGATTGACTTCTGAAAACACCTTTTAGCACGCGACGGATCATCTTGCATGAGATGATGACCATGAAGACACCACGCGGTTGCGAGTTGTGATCTGACAATTGATTCAATATATTTTCTCTGATCTTCGCTTAATATTTCATCCGCTTCACTTTTGAGTTGATTGGATATTTCATTCAAAACTTTGGTAGCTTCATGGAAAGATGCGACTAATGACGAGTCTCCCATTTTGTTGGCCATAGAAGCCAGTCTAACATGACATATGGCAATGTTGAGCTGGCACATCAATGGATCTTCCTTCCCGGCCGCAGCTAAAATGTCAGCAGCTGAGAGTGTGCTGCTCAATGCTCGTTTAGCTTTCTCATTTTCACCAATTCGTTCATGACTGATGCCGATTAGATAAAGGATTTTCATCGCGACTGCATCTTTATAACCCCATTGCTCAGCGTCATCTACCATACTAATAATATCATCTGTAACCTTAAGACACGGACCACCGCTTTTCAACGATTCTTTGTCGAAGAGAAATGCCGTTTTATCCGATGAAAGGAGTGCATTCGAGTGTGTATGGACAACAAGAGCTTCGTAAAAGTAGGAAAGAGCACCAGCATATGAACGCTGCCTAAAGTCAAGCCTTCCCGCTGTGATTAAATCATCTGCCAAAAATTGAAGCTGTTCTTTTCCGGCAGCAGATATTTCAATGTACAGCTTGTCATCTTCATAACATCGGTGTCTTCTTGACAGAATTGCCTTTTGGATGGAGTCTTTGGCACTTTGCTGCTTTTTTACCAGACTCGCCACTAGGATGCGAAAATTTGTGGATGTCTCGTTTTGGTTAGAAAACAAAAGCGAGTGGCAGTCCATGTTCAGAGAGATCGAAAGTGAAGAGGCGTGCTTCATGAAAATGTTGGCTGCTTGCGAAAGAAGTCCTGCAGCTGCTAGGCTTGGAACCTTGATCTGGTCCCCTTCCACATCAGCCATCCTTTCAATTGCTTGCTCCAAACAAACCAAAGAGGCATCGTATTCACCTAGTTTTGCTAAAGACGCAGCCAGGCATTCCAAAGTACATGCAACGTCTCCGTTCATGGAAGAAACGAAATTATCTATCAACCCCTCATCGTCAATACTTATTCCATTACTCTTCATCCAAGCAGATTTTTCTTGCTCTTCTTTGCGCTTCATAATTGATAGACATTGCCTATAACAGCTTGCGGCTTCGGTCCACTGTTTGAGTTCGGTGTGGATAGTGCCCATATTGTGCAGTGTGTTGCTTACAAGCCGGTGGAACCGCCCAATATGCCTTATATACAACGACAGCGATTCTCTGTATGCCATCAACGCTGATTCGTACTCGGCCAGTTTGGTATCGTGACAAAATCCCACCGCAGTCAATACATCAGCAAGATGCAGCTCTACAGAAACCTTCGCCTCTCTCAACCATTGCAGCTCGTCTCGATCACCCATTTCAGCCGAGTTTCCAGAAGTCTGTTCTGCCTTGTAAAAGACATACATACAAGCCTTGTACGCCTCGAGTGAGCTTCGATAGGCTGTGATCTCACATGCTACAGCATCACAATTCTTTTCATTTACGGGAGCTGCAACGTCGGATTCGGTATCCAAATTCTTCAGGCGACGACCAAGACAGAGTCCAAGGTGGTGCAGGGCACGGCCAATTTCAAGGCATGTTGCAACGATGTTGGAGTAGTTGTGCATAGAAACGATTGAATCGTTGTTTTTGCCTTCGTTCTCCTTTGCATCAATAGAAGTGCCAACGACTCCTAGCCGCTGTATTTTGTATCCAGTGTGATTCAATGCACTTTCAAGATGAGAGTGCAGCGAAGAAACGAGCAATTGGTGCAATTCCATATACTCGTGGGTGTCATCGTGCTTGAATCTTCCTAGATTGCTTTGGGATGCAATGCTATCGTGAAAATTGGATAGATGGGTGATTATTGCATTGTATGGTCCTTGCAGTTCAAGTCTACTTCTGATATAAGCGCCGTTGGTAAGGAGACTTTTCATGTCGCCGTTATCAAAGACGCCATCGTGGCTGCGTTCATGGTATCGAGATGTAAATGCCCGTAGAAGGAATGTTGGTGCATGGCGAAGCGAATACAGTTCTGCTAATGGCTCGGTGTGCTTTAAACTTGCCCCTGGGCCTCCGCTTTTCTGCAATTCTCCATCGTTGGTATCATTGGTTCCACTTGTATCTGCCATACGTTCTATACTTGAAAGCATCACATTTCCCACAACGTCGGCCCACGACACCTTACCCGCGTGTATTGAATCGGACGGTTTAGCCTCCACGATTCCAACAAGTGCCGAACGAATTCTAATCTCGCATTCGCGTGTTTCTAATGGATTGTTTCCAGCGTTGATTGCATTCACTTCGTCTTCTTTCTTCTCTTCACTGTCAATGTCCCCATACAAATACGCGTCTAAATCTGTCTGATCGTCGTTTGTATCTTTAGCTGACGACATTAGTTTTCTGTTTGGCAGTTTTGCAGCTCCAGTTAAAGATGATTGCTGCAGAGTGATGACTTCATACTTTCGAAAAATGTGGGCGTCGTCTTCTATCAAAACGGATGCTATAAATTCAGCTCTCTTTTCAGCATTCGATGATTCGATTGTAGCATCATTTGCACCATTTGAGTCAAAAGCAATAGCGCCCTCGTCAACCATCTTGATAACTTGCTCAAACAAACCACGTGCCGTGACAAGAGGGACATGGTGTTCTACATTCAAGTTGATTGATAAATCTTTCCACCCATCATCTGGGTCTGCAGTAGATTCATCAACTTTCTCGTCTGCTTTACTCAAGTCTCGATGAAAAGCTTCCACATACGCTTTGATGCAAGTCATTAATACTGACCGAAACATAAGCACCCCCTTTTGCTCGGATTCAAAATCTTCGTTGAAAAGTTGTTCCTGCTCCTGGACAGTCAATTCATCGGACAAAGTAGGCACTGTAGATTTGGCCACAGATAATACGTCATCGGCTGTCTTGGCTGATATCCCATTGTACTCTTTGTAATGCTTTCTTGCAAGAGTCCATAACCTCTCTTCCCAATCAGTAAAGTCATCATCTGCCCCAACCGTAGAAGAATCGTCTTCGAACTGCTCTGCAACTCCTTTCTCTTCAAAGGCAGCATCACCCATAGACTGGGCCAGAGTGTGATGAATATCCCTGCCAAATTGATGCTTTGGAGGCATTTTCGTGGAGTACACCGTTGATGTATCATACTCGAACAACCCCTCCTCTTCCAGATGCTGTATCCACCACGGACGTTCTTCCTCAACGGCATCAACCACGGGCATATCCTGCAATTCCATCACACGCGAAGCCTCATCATCCGCATGATCCTCAGTATCAGACGATTCAAACTCAATTCCAAGCCCCTCCAAATCAAACAGTTTGTACTCAAACTCTGGTTCCTGCCCATCCCTCCGATCATCTGCACCAGACTCGGAATCAAACACTAACTCCTCCTCACCATTCCACAACGAACCCATACTATCACTCTCATACTGCGCCACGATATTCTTCACCTGTTTCATTTGACGTGAATTGATCGATCGCGAAGATTGCGATAAATGAGAATGTATACTGCTCGATCTACTGACTGGTTTGCGGTGACTACTGCCGTAGGATCCTCCCCCTCGTGAACTACTGAGAGATGGCGATTCGTCATCGTACAAATCAAAGGAATTGCGTCTGGGCAGTGTGGAAAATGCAGCTATGGGGTGTTGGAAACAAACATGACTTGTCAGCAAATCAAATCCGGTGATTGGGCGACATGTAATTAGTGCATCAACAGATACTCTGAAGTGAAACGCCACAAACCAATGATAGAATTGACTGGTTTCATTATACACATGCCGCAATCTCATCCAAAGACGTCAACCCCCTCTTCACGCCATCTAGAGCATCCCTATCTCTCTCTCTCTCTAACCTCAAACACAACAACAACACAATCACACACACAAAATCTACTCACATTTGGCCATACTCCACGCATCCCTCGCCGAATCACTATCATCGTCATACAAAGTCGTATACGAATGATTATTCTTTCGTGTCACACGCTGTGGAGGTTGTTTCACGTGCACTTCTTCACCGACTAGATAATCATCATCTTCTTGCTGTTGATGATTATGATTATTATTGTTGTTGTAGAAGCTGTTGTTGTTTCTACCTGATCGTTGGAAGGAATTGGAAGATGAATGACGATGGTGGTGATGTCGTAAATCTTCTTGATGAGAGTAAGAACGTTTCATTGCCTCCTTGGTAGCCGTTAGATATTCCTCTTGGTGGTGAAAACTGTTGTTGGTGTTGGATCTACTTCTAGCCTTGGGTAGACTTCTTTCATCATCATATTCTTGAATATGACTGCCTCTACTTCTAGATTTGGGTAGACTTCTTGTGTCATAGTCATACCCGTGAAGATGGCTGCCTTTGCTTGTGGATTTGGGTAGACTTCTTTCATTTTCATACTCTTGAAGATGACTGCCTCTACTTCTAGACTTGGGTAGACTTCTCGGATCGACCCCATACTCTTCTTCTACATCACGACCTGTCCCTCTACTTCTGGATCTGGGTAGATTTCTCGCATCATCATCTTCATCATGATACTCTTGTAAATGAGTGCCTATACTTCTAGATTTGGGCAAACGTCTATTACCATCTCCATACTCATCACGCCTTCTCGCACCATCATCATCGTACTCTTCTTCCACGTCACGACCTCTTACTCTGCTTCTCGATCTGTTCCCGACTTTCTGTCTCGGTGAGTCTATATCCACCAAATAATCCTCCTCTTCCTCGTAAGGATAACTACCACTATTACTGCTGACGGTGGCTCTACGTCTATTAGACCTGGGTATAGCTTCAACTGCATACTCAGCACCCTTATAATACTCATCTTCGTCCTGATGACACGACCTACTCTTTGATGGTTGCCTGCCATCCGTTCTAGACTTTGAAGTATATTCTTTATTCTCGTATTTATATTTGTACATTCTACTGCTACTATTACCGTGATTGACATCGCGTGACTTTTTAGGAGAAGAATCAAACCGGTTTAACTTTTTCGAGAGTGAAGAATTCAACGAGCTAATGGGCGACGACTGCTGTTGCTGTTGCTCTAATTCCTCGTTGGGATCTTTCTTGCCGTGCCTGCCACTCCTACCAGCCACAGCGGGAACGTTGTTGGAACTCATCTCGGAAGAGGAAGGATCGACAGAGGGACGATGATGGGACTTGGTGCGTATTGTGTCATCGCGGTGGTGATCTCTATGATGATGGGATGACGACATTATTGACTTGAGGCCTTTGGTTTAGGCTAAACGTGTAGATGAGGCTTGGTTGGATTGGATCCACATCTCGTAAAATAAGTTGCGGCTGGCAGGCCGGACGTTCTCGTCATCCTTGTTGAGAGAAATCCACCAAAATGAAATAGAGATGGAAAGGTAGACACTGGTAACAAGTCAAGTCATTTTTGGTCATTTTGGATTTGGTCAAGTCTTTTTCACTAGCAAACTTGCATAGTTTTGCTGTGAACTATGTGAGAGAGAGATATGGTATTGTTTTGTGAGCCTTCGGAGGGTTCATGGTGCCAGCTAGAGCATGCTCGAACAATAGCATTAGTGCTCCCGGAGCCAACGAAATCATTCGTGAACTCACATCCGGCCTCGCACATAACACCAAATTGACATCAAGAGGTGGTATGGTGGAGGAGCAGAAGTAAGGTGCCCGTTCAAGTCTTTTTTAAATAATTCAAATTCATTGCATTACTTTAGTTCCAAAGGGGTGTTTTTGTCAGCTGGCTCAGAAGGTAAAGATAAGACTCATTGATTCTTCTAACTCACTCATGATGTCATGCCAACCCATTGTTGCCCTATTCTCCTTTTCATCTTCCCTTCATATCCATATTGCTATCTATATCTAGAGCTCCTCCTCATCATAAAGCCATAAACATTTTATGACAATCAATGTGCAGTGACTTGGTCTACATTCGAGGTGCACATATGAGGTTTTGATGCATATTTGCATCTCAAGATCAAGAGCAAGGACAGATGCCTACATCAAATGCTCCCACGTCCGGGTGCCAATGCCAATGTATCAAGCTTGGATGATCCTCTGAGTCCATAGAGTCTATAATGGACAGATTACTGGAATTGGAATGGCAGTCAATTGGCTGCCAGCGGCTTGGAACAAGACTGGCTGGCTGTTTTGTGTGCTGCTGCTGGCAGCGGTCTCTAAACAAGTGAGGGGAAGGTGGGGCAGGTGGTGAGGTGTGAGGTTTGGGTGGGTGTTTTAGTTGATTTTCTATGGTATTGATGGAAAAAGGTGAAGGGTGAGTTCGGGTGGTGTGGGGAGCAAAACAAACAAAACACTCACCTTCCTCTTGC
>JALLPI010000478.1:0-19179 GCA_036939935.1 Cyclotella atomus | reverse complement strand
ACAATGTTGAGGAGGCTCTGTGTGGCTGATTTTGGGCATGCCATGCCTCTGTGGCTCTGCTGCTGGTCAAGAGGTTGACAGATTTCAGCCACAGCCAGGCCAAAACCAAGGTTGATTGCGGCCAGCACAACAACCATGACACTGCTGAAATGATTTTTTCATCCTGCCAGTCTAATTCATTATTACCACACTCCCTACTTATTCATTTAATGCTATTTTGGTTGACAAATCCATGAAGGGTTCTGCTGCATATAGAAGGATGAGGTATGTATAGTTTTGACTTCATCACAGTGCCTGGGATCTAAAGTATTATTTCTCTCCATCTCCATCATATTGCTACATGATTAAGGTTGTTGCTGTGAGCTATCTTTTTTGTTCTTTTGGTTGTTTTCACACTAGAATCAACCATATCAACCCCTTTTTTTCTCTGCTGTGTCCACTATATATCTCTGTACACAAGCCAATCACTTTAAAGGCAGATTACACTACTGTTTGTGCCTTGAGTGTTGGAATGCCGAGGAGGAGGATCGAGCTAAAGCCGATGGTCAGAAAAGAACTTAAAAAGATCCACTAAGAAACCAACACCGACAAAGATTCTACATACACAGTGTGTTCGTAAGACACTCAATCTAAAAGAAAAAATGATTTGTGGTGGTTCAAAAAGGAATACATTGGAAAAGAGAAATGACATAAGTCTCCACACGGTTGTGTTAGATGCAAGACAATGTTCGTTCACATTGGGGCAAGTGCGAAGCATAAACCTTCTGAAAAATCTCTAGTCCTACAAAAAACAGGGTCCAAGCCCAAGATCAGCCTAGAGATTGACCCTCAATGGCCAAGAATTCAGACGATTTCTCAGAAAAAGAAGAATCCACATTACACCTGCTGAACAGTTGAATATTCCACAGAGGAATTCAGGCCCTTCTGAAAGCCTCACCGCTTAGGCATGAGACTCAAATCTCTAGGCTCTCCTGCTGTGTGTATCTGATTTGGAATATGTCTTGTCCTTTCATGCTATGCTGCTGACCAAAAGTTTGGCAGACAACTCAGCCAGAAACAGAATATCACATTCGATTGATGACCGATGAGTTATCCTGACGATTCCCGTTGTGCCTGTGCTCTCAGGTAAGAGTCTTGGATCTGCTATTGAGATGCACAATATGTGGCGCCTTGAGTTTGAGATATCATTTATTCAACAGCATGCTTTCTACATATTAAATGGCAGCCAGCATCCCATCACCATATGAGAACCATTCACAAGAATTCACGTATAAGAAAATAATTTTTTAATCCCATGTAATAGGTCCTTAGTATTTTCCACGACTGACAATTCAACGGCTCATTCGCATGACGACGAAGACGGTTTGAAATGAAGCGATCGTCCTCACAGCCCACATCAGCCGCTCCAAGCGGCAACAACAACCGCATAGGTCTCTCATTAATAGCAGCAATCCTATGCCTCTATGCCTTCGGCCTCATAGAATCAGTATGGCATCTTCCAACGCCAAATCACAAGAGTCGATCGTGGCTGCGGAAGCTGACGAAGAAAAACAACAGTGCGTCCTTCGGGGGATCGATCAATATTGCCAAGAGTGGATTGCTCGATGTCAATGAAAATAGTAAGGATGATGATTCCGAGAATGAGGAAGGTGATGGCGAGGACGAGGGAGATTCGTTAGCACATAAGAATGGGCCGATACCAGAGGCACAGTGGCCTGTCTCCATTAGAGACGAGGACGGTAATTTCGAAGAAGTACTGCATCCAGGACACAAGGCCAAAGGCAACCCCGACGTACCCATGATGCTACCCCGATTTTGGATCAATGACCCAGTCTCCGTCCACCAAAATACGCTCATGTCTCGTGAATTGGCCATGAAGATTGGCAGTTGCATAAATCCGGATGAGCACGGGACCAAAGGTCGTGGAGATGACTGTCCGCTGGCAGAACGAACAATATATGTGGCTATTGCCTCTTACAGAGATTGGCAATGTCGTGATACTGTGACTAGTATTTTCTCCAGAGCCAAGCACCCAGAACGAGTTCGTGTGGGTGTGGTAGATCAAATTGTGGAAGGGGAGGATGGACCGTGCGATGCTCCGTACAAACCGTGTTCGGAGGATCCAGAGCAGGAACTTTGCAAATACAAAAGTCAGTTGGATGTGTTTCAGGTGGATGCTCCATTGTCTATAGGGCCGGTCTTTGCACGGTGAGCGTAACTGTTTGTATTGCTTTGCCACGTCTCACACGTGTTTTATGGATGCATGAGCTCACCCTGATTATCTATTGATGGATTAACAATCAGTCACATTGGACATCGAATGTATCGTGGCGAATACTACTATATGCAATCAGATGCTCATGTAACTTTCACACGTAATTGGGACGAAGACATTATTAGCCAGCAGGAAGCAACCCGAAATGAAATGGCTGTCATGTCAACCTATCTCACTGATATTGTGGATTCTATCGATAAGAATGGTGATAGCTTGAGGGATACGAGGCCAATTATGTGTAATACTGATTATGAACAGGGGCAAAACAATAGATACTTGCGTCATGGTAGTCAGCCGGAAGCTCAGCCGACCATCAGTGAGTAATGTATTTGTTTATCTTCGTCCATCTGCTTGACTTGAATCTCACTTTGTCTTACTTGAATTCTTCAGAGGGCGAGCCACAATTGGAGCCGGTAAGATCAAGATGTTTGCTACTTCACGAATGCATCTATTCTTTCTTGTCATCTGACCCATCTTCTAATTCTTCTCTAGTACTGGGCTGCCGGGTACAGTTTCTCAAGAGGCCATTTTGTCGTCAATGTTCCATACGATTTTTACCAACCTGTAAGTTTGAGCAACTTCTGTTCTGCTACTCGAGACGTGGCTTAAGCAACTCTTGCTAAACCAAACATCATCTTATCAACAGATGATATTTCAAGGAGAAGAAATGTCAATCGGAATTCGTGGCTTTACGATTGGATATGACTTCTATGCTCCAGAGCGCAGTGTTTGCTTCCATCATTATGCCGAGGGCAAGAATGCTAAGGCCAGAAATAAAGGTGAGGCTCTGGATCATTTAGGATTATAATCGCTGTGAAGTATCAAATCATACCACGTCTTCAACTCCTTTCTTTGAAGTGCCACATTATTGGGAGAACTCGAATCAATTTGCTGGGTAAGATCAATAGAGACCCTTCTGTCCACGGTATGTTTCGATACCAACTCAATCTCACTATCATTTTTGTCACAGTACTGGAGTCAAAGCTATGTATAGGCTGCTTGGTGTTGTTCATATGAACCCCGAGATCAGTACGGATCAATGGGACCATTCCGAGGTGCGTTGTGATGTATCATGTATCTTGCGTCAGTGCATTAATGCTGACTCGTGTTGCTTCCTATTCGCCATTTGCAGGAGGAAAAGTATGGACTTGGAGGAGTACGCACGCCTGAGTTGTTCTACGATACTTTTGGAATTGATGTGGTTCATAAGAAGACAGAGCAGCACCTTTGTAGCTTTGTTGAAACTGGAAAAATGCATCACGAATTCACCAAATTCATTAGACCTGATGGAATGGGTATTGACTACAGCAAGATCACTTTCAGGTTTAAAGATCCATGGAAGAAGTAACATCAGTATCGTGACAGATTGGACGTGAGATGTTGTACTTTGTGTCTTTCATTTATGAATCATTATTTATCGTAGGATGGTAATAAAAGTAGTCTCTGCTCAACAGTCGCCTCGAACAGCGAGAAGTACTAGCCTTTGTTTTCAAAATGTCCTATTATTCCATTATGGATAGACGAACAGTAGGGCAGTCAAAGCTTCATCGTATTGGTTTGTTAGCCGAAGAGTTTCAACGAGCATGCTACGATGTTATGCTGATTTCCAGACGAAGAGTATGGTAGGTCGATTTGCAAGTGCCGCATCATCACGGGATCAACAGAGGTTTGGCGAATACCGGTTCGTCGACCCACTACTGCCCACTGCCCAAAGTCCTACATACTGCCACTAGAGTGATGAGTGGCAGTACAAGTGAAAAGTACTGCCCCACCAAAAATAAAAAAGGAATGTCATTTGGCTCTAGGGGCAGTGCCAAGTAAGTTCTTTCACACGAGTGGTAAGAATGGATGTAGTACTAAGGATCAAGCAATGAACTGCATTTACCGGAGTACTGCCCCCCATCAAAATGAACTACCCGCTGCCTTTCCAAAAGTAAGAGCTGACACACGCCAAAAGTTAACAGTTACAAAGCACTTGAACAATGATTCGAAGTAAGTATGAGCTGATTTGATCATTTACAGGCAACGAGGCCACGAAACTAACTCCCCCTTCAACGTCCTTTGTCCGAACGCTATTCCATTCAGGCAAATTCTATTCCACCCCCTCCAATATGACTTGCAGGCTTGGCGAGTCTCCTCCAGACAAGGAAGAAAGTCGAATGATTCAAAGTAAGTATAAGAAGTTGGTTTGAACATTTGCACGTAACGAGGTCACGAAACTAACTACTTCCTTCAACGCCCTTCATCCGAGTGCTATTCCATTCAGGCAAATTCTATTCCACCCCCTCCAGCATGACTTGCAGGTTTGGCGAGTCTCCTCTGGACAAGAAGGAAAGTCGATTGACAAAAGTTTCACACAGACACAGTGATAAAAGGTCAGCCCAAAAGACCAGGATGCTCGAAGGCTTCATTTCAGCTTCAAATATTCGTGGCTTTATGTTTGTTGGTTGTTGTGGACAGGGTTGTGGCTTAACAAAGAAGACAAAAACGTAGTCTTGGAACCCATTGCCACTAGGCCCAACTGGGAACAAAACAGCAAAGAAGTAACTTTAGGGAATAACAGCATGCCGCCATCACCACGCCGTCAATATCAGGTGAAACCGGCCTTTGCCGCTTGCCTGTTAGTTCTTGATGACACCATCCGTTTGAATGAATGGGTGGCATATCACTACACTGAACTGCCTCTATCGTCATTGAAAATTGGAGTTGACCCCAAAAGCTCAGAGAGCTCCATTGCTGAAATCCATTCAATTTCTCAGCGATGGAGCCCCTTTGGCCTGAACATTACTGTCTGGCCAACCGATCCGTTTCCAATGACGTACAACTACTCCTCACATTTCAATCACCCAAGAGGATCCCATAAGTGGCGCTAAGAAGATCTTGTTATGTCATGTACGCACCATTTCTTAGAAAAACCCAAAGAGAAATGGCTGCTCCTCACTGATACAGACGAGTTCTTGTCATACAACTTCATTCAACCAGGAGAGGACATCTTCATCTCGTACTTTGATAAAGACAGTATCTTCGAGGGAAGAACAGCTCCGTCGGTGGAGAAACGAGCTGCCGATAGAGTGGAAGCGTCGCCTATCCGTCGCGATGCACTGGCTTTTTCGAAACAAGACCCAACGAGTCCAAATAACACTATTCTGTCATTCATCGAATCGCTTAGGACCAGAAATTCTTCTTATCGTAAATACTTTCCAAGTCAGTCGGGATGTACTAGGTTTGTAGGTTTGACATATGGAACGAATGAAAGCTCAAGTAGTGATGAAAAGAAAGCCGAGATCTTAATGACCAAACGATTTCAGCATCACTCGTTGTACCTCAAGGATAAATTCTCCAAGGTAATGATGTTAGAGGGCTCAGAACACTCCGAGACCGATGATGTAAGAACCGAAAGAATTAGATAGACAATGTGACAGTGAGTCAAATTGCTTTTGTTATGACTCCTTTAGAGTAGTTAAAACTATTAAATAAAAATATCCCAAACCACGAGAAACTGCTTAAGTACCGGATTTGAACTTCCGACAAATGATTGAGCTCCCTAAAATCAAACCGGACAGGCACTTCATTTCAATGGAATCAATCCATAATCCTTTTCCCATGATGTGTGGAAGAAATGGGAGGCTCTCATCTGGCCAGGATTTCATGGGTTCGGTGCTGAAGGTGTCACATTATGTAGGGTCGTCTGAATCTTGGCTGGAGTGTGGATTTGGCAAAGGATCCAACACACGCAAGCAAGACATCAGTGAGTGGAAGGAGAGAGATCTTTGAGGAGCCCCTTACGCTGATCAGCTCGATACAAGAATAGGTTCTTGGTATGAAAAAACAGAGCCCTACAGGGTTGAATATGCGTATTGGTTTGAGCCATATTTTGTTATGGACAAGAAAGAAATACCTCCATTCTGGGAATATTTCAGAGGCAGGCTCTTTAACAAGTGGTCTTGGGTAGGCGAACTGTCCCTTGCACGTTATTCATTCTATGTCGACCCTTCTTGCTTCCTGATTCACATCAATCACAAATACTTCAAAGACAGGAGAACAAGAAGTCATGAAAAGGAAATGACCCAAGAGTTTGAGGAGCGGTTCACTCCTTACCTGCGTGAAACATATGGAACGATCCTTCCGAAGGTACGCCTGACCAAGTCCACCCAGCGTGCCCAGCGTAAGAACTACGAAAAATTCATCAAAGGTCTTCAAAGTGATATGCTTGATAACGAGGAGAAGTAAGGTTCTTAATAAGATTAAATAATGTAGCAATCTATGTGTCTACTTTCTCTTCTTCCGCATCCTCAGTATTCGAAGCAGCAGGTTCAGGTTCAGGTGCATCAAAGCCCAATGCCCTGAGCTTACTCACCATTCCATCCATTTCAACCTTCGAGACAAAGCATTCAAGAGCATTACTGCGCTTCCACATGACGAGAAACATTTTCTTTGTCGTGTCCTTCTCTTGGCCATTCAACAACACAACAAAGGAACCAGGCGCCAATTCACCAATCTTGTCCTGAAACTCTTGACTATAAATACCAAACTCCATGAACCCTTTGGCACAACACTTGTAAAAGTCATCAGCACATGCAACGATCACACGCTTAGTCATATACGGCAAAACAAACTGGATAGCCTCCTGAGATATTCTGTACTTATTTCTGCTTTCGGCAATTGAGCATCTTTCAAATGCTTTTAATCCAGAGTTAATCACAGTCACTCGATTTTGTATCCCGCGATCTATTATCTGTTCTTTGATAGATTTGGCTATGAAGTAGAGCACCTTTGCTTCCCCAGAGGCACGAGCCATGTATTGCTCCTTGGGGAAGTCTGAACTGATACCAAATTCTTCAATGATGGGTGGCCAGATGGAATCATCCAGAGGTATAAAATCCTCGTTGCCCAAGTCGCCATTCTCCTTCTTCTTTTTGTTGTGATTTATCCCTATTCTACCAGTTGGAGCTTTTTGGATTGCATCACCATCATCTTCTTCCTCCTTCACTTGAGCTTCGGTCTCATTCAACACATTTGGTTCATCATCTGTTTGTTCCTCAGAAGGCTCAGCCTTGACCACACAACCCTCATCTTTGACAACACCAGTATTGCTTGCAGCCTCAGTATCGTCCTTTTTATCACCATTGCTATTCAAGTGAGCATCTACCTCAATACCTCCTCTAGACTCCCTAGCCATTTGATGCATCCTAGCTGTGGCATCAGGGCTCAACGGCTTTACTTTCTTGAACAAGGCAACAAAGAATCCGCCAGTGTCCATATCATGAGGCAGACAACGCAAGCATTTGTGCAACTCAAATGCTTTAGCCTCAGCTTCTGTAGGAGGGAAGCAAGAGGCTCTCACACGTCGACGCCATTCAGGTTCCACATCACCATATGTTGCATATTCTACAAAGCCAAGAGAAGTGGTACGCTCTCTTAAAGTCTCCTCGTCCCAAGTCTCCGGTCCGACATACGGCAGAGTGTAATATGGTGAACGTTCAAACTTTTCCTCCTCTTTATCTCCAGCCGCATCATCTCCCAGTTCCTTTGAATCACTACCATCAGCCTTATGTCTCTTCTCCTGCCACTCCTTCCTCTTTGCAATCATCTTTGCACTATTCTTCTTCTTATGATCCTTTTTGGCCTTACTATTGTGTTCGCGCAGTACCTTCCAACTATTCCATCCAGGTCTGGCCACAAGTCCTTCCATTCTTGGACGAGGATCTTCCAATAGCAAAGAGCCATTCGTAATGCGTAGAAGCTCTGCCACGACTGATTCATTCTCCATTGGGTTCATGCTGCATGTTGAGTAGACCACTTTGGAAAATCGAGAGTTAAAATGAGTTCGGTGGGCGAAGTAAAAGTTTAAGATCAATATTGGTTGCTCACAGTATCCACCAACATTCGTCACACGTGCACCACGTAAAGCGATGGACAACTGAAGCGGATGCAACGCCAATGCTCCATTTTGATTCCAATGCCTCCAGATGCCAGGATTCTTACGCACAGTTCCATCTCCTACAATGACAAGTCAATATATCTGTTAGAAATGTTGGGTATCTAGAGTACGAGCATATCAATCATCGACTCACCTGAACACGGAACATCACACAACACACGATCAAACATTCCCTCCCTCACCGTCCCCTTATCCTTCTTCTCATCAAATATCGGAAAGTACTGTCCATCACAACTAGTCACAAACACATTAGGACTTTGCAACCTCCTCAACTGAGTGACTAGCATGTACGCCCGTTTGGGATCTGCATCATTCGCTACCACATAGCCTTTTGGTTCGTGATACTTCATACCCTCTTCACCGTTGTCATTGACTTCATCATCTCGATGATGATTCATCCCACCCACAACTTCAACAAGCTGACAAGTCTTGGATCCCGGCGCAGCACACATATCCAACACACTCATACCAGGTTTGGCATCCAACACCACGGGAGGGATCATGGACACGGTCTCCTGACGGGTCAAGTGTCCGCAGTCGGTATGTATCTTCATCCATTCGTGTAGGGGTGTCAATGATGGATTGCGACGGAGAGTGCGGCGATCTACCGAGAGTTGATATCCCAATACTACTTTTGTTGCCTTATCATTATTGTTGGAGGATAAGAATGGGATAGGTTTGGCCGGGGCAATCTTTCGTTTAATCACTTCTTCTTTTGTTTCATCGTTACAGTTTGGACTCTTATCCAACAAGGTCTTCATACCACCCACAGCTTCACTCCTTTTGGGCAATTCAATTTCAATTTCAATTTCTTTACCCACAAACTCCTTCATCTCTTCAATGAGCTTGTGCTGCATACGTGTATCTAACGAACGGTCGATGCGGAAGGAGGCAGGTAAGATAGACCTAAGGGAGGACATGAACCTTTCCCTTTCTAGTGTCTTGGCTTCATCGCTGGCACACTCTTGAAAAGTCCCATCTCCTCGTTTTGAAGTGTTGTGCAAACCCACCAAGCTGTAGTATGCCTCCATTTTGGGGTTGGATTGTTTGGCCACGCTGTAATCTTGGTTTAGTTTGTAGCCTGCGTCGTTTGCGGCATCTTTGTCTTTGTGGTCTTTGCCGGATTTGGATAGCTTGGCCTCGGCCTTTCGTTTGCGGTTCCATTTGGATCGAGGCATGATGGATGGATGGATGGATGGAGAAATGGGGAGACGAAAGAGGAGGAAGAGGTGATGGATGTGAATCTTACCTGTCTGAATCGTCTTTTAGTCAAATCTTCACGTATTAACAGTATTAACTACACAAAAATGCTATCGAAATATCCAGGTATTCCACTTCTTTCCCGCCAACTCCTCTCTCGCACCTCTCTTCTCTCCTCTCTTCTTCTGACTCTGACCACAAATGGCAGGCCTCGGACGTCGCTCCCACTACCGCAAACACCTAACCGATGCAGTCCTACACGATCTACCCGAGCCAGACGAAGCATTAGGTCAAAGAATAGCACGTGTCGTCGGCACTCGAGGCGGCAACATGTTCGATGTGGTCGTCGCTCCACCTTCCGCAGACATCAAGTCGCTTAAGAATGACAATGATAGTTCCATAAAAACTCCGCAATTGGCATTCCTACCGACCAAGTTCCGTAAATTGGTATGGATCAAACGAAATGATTTCGTGATAGTCGAATGCGGAGACGAAGAAGAAACAACAGCAGACAATAATGATCAAGATGCGAAAAAGGAAGGAACGACGGGATTTCGATACGTCATTTCGCATATATTGTATAAAGATCAAGTAAAGCATATAAAATCCAAGGGGTTATGGCCTGCTGATTCATTTTTTGAAGATGATTTAGTGGAGAGGGGGCAGAAGACGAAAAAGCCTCAGGATGAAAATGATCAACAGCAAGACGATGATGAAGAGGCATCAGATGATGAGTACGAATATGCAAATAATAATGGAGGGATTGTATTTGACGATCCTTTGAGTGACGAGTTAATGGTCAATACGAATCGGATTGCTGCCATGAGAGTTGAGGATTCATCATCAGATGAAAGTGATGACTGATTGTCCGATGATTGCCTTCCGAGCTATTGCTGCAATATTATCTCCAGAGATACCGATTGCCAAATAAGTATTAGGGACAGTGCAGTGTTAAAAATGAAACATGATCGCAATCTACAATATATATCAATTTGTCCCAATCACAAGATTTCTTGATACTGTACGATACGTCTCTAGATATTAAATCAATTTGTCTGAAAAACTCATCTCAACAGAGCATTCTCGTCAACACCACAATCCACCCTAACTCGGTCTTTTTACCTCCTCCATCTTCATCATCTTGTCACTAATTTTGATTCAAATTACTCATAATCTGCTCCCTAGCCTGCCTCAAAGCTTGAGCAATCGTCATATCTCCGCCCATACCACCAAATCCCCCCATACCCCCCTTACCACCACCAGCCATACTTTCCTGCTGATTCCTACTAGCCTCCGCCTCATCCCTCAACAGCACACTACTCGCCAATTTATGCCCATCCGTCTCCAATATAATCCCCCCATCGCAATGTTCGTCAATCAACAAAAATACCAATTCTAAATTATCCAAAATCATATTCCTATCTGTACTACCGCCCATTAAATGAGACAATGCCTCATACATCCCCTCGACCAAATGAGCCAATACCAATTCGCTTTCTCCCACGGGACCAATGTGTACTACGCGCACGGAGCCGGATTGACCGGGGGGAGATCCGCCGCAGAATACGGCGGTTTTGCCGAGGACGGTGACTACCTCGGCAGCGTTGGGAGCGGCGACTATACCGGATATTTTGGATTGGAGTTGTCGTTCGAAGGATTGACGGAGTTGTTCGACGGATTGCTGGGAGGTGTTGTTGCCTTCCGAGGAGGAGGTGGAGGCGGCTTTCATGAAGTCGCCGTAGTATTTGCCGGCGAGGCGATTGCCGTCGGAGTCGAGGACGAGGATGGCGTCTACTTTTGGGAGGAGGGGCGGGGATGCGTGGGTTAGGAGGGACATGGTGAGGCTTGTGTTGGTTTGGGCTTGGGCTGGAGGCTGCTGGACTGGAGCTCGAGACTCGAGGCTTGAGGCTGGCTAGAGAGAGAGGGCTTTGAAATAGTCGAACATATGTCCTTATTTTGGTAGGCTATAGCCTCACTTAACGTGATCGAACTACAATTGAACACTAAATTAATAACCCCTCAGGAATTGAGATCAGCCTCTGCTGCTGGCTTATTTCTTATTTCTCCGCAGCACCAAGTGCCACCATGAACGGCTCATCCCTCCCGCTGCCTCCATCTCTGGCTGCAGCCCTCTCTCAGCATGGCATCAGAAGCTCCAGCGCCTCTGCATCCAGCAAACAACACTCTCCATCAGCATCATCAGCGGCGGCGCCCAAACGAACCACAATCCAAGCACTGACAATGCATCCTTCGTTGCCCCGCGTGGCCTACCTAGCCGAAGAAACAACATCGCTACCCCCACCATCATCATCATCTCCCCTCCCATCCAAAAAGAACAAGGTAGAAACTGCACCCGCAATAACACGAACCTCCATCAAAACGCAACGCATCCTCATCCAATCCTTCGACAAGAACTGCACCTCACCATCATCATCGCAGCTCTTGCTAAAACAGCAAGACATTCAAGCCACTCTGCCCATGGAACACCTCTCACGCGAACTCAATCGATTTCGTTCTGGCAAAGTCGCCAAAACCAAATCCAACACTACACCTTTGACATTGGCCAATATCGGTCCATTGCAATCTATCCAATTTCTAGATCATGATGCATTATATTGGACAACAGCCCGAAAGAGTGGCACTATTCGTAATTCTACATGCTCTTCGATTATCAATGCTGATACACATTTTGATAGGGTAGATGCTGGTCTCGGGGATGACTTTGCGTTAGGCCTGCAATTCTCGAATCTCCTCACTATTGTTCGCCTTAATCCTCATTACTTCAGCAGTAGTACGGAGCATAATGCATTCAAGGTGTTATGCTGTCTAGAAGGTCAACCATCCCACAACAACAACAGCAACAGTCAAACTACAGAGGGTAATACAGGTAGTTCAAGTATGTACACCCCCACCTCATCATGTCTACCTTTAACCCAATCAATAATAGTCTACGGTTGTTCCGACGGTGCCATGCGATTTCACAATCTAGTCCCTTCTTCACTATATTCTTCGCGGATATCTTCCTCTATCAATACCATGGCGGGCAGTACAAGTTTATTTTCAAGTGGTTCCAGTAAACTATTGAAGAATAGTCGACAGGCTACGGTGAAGTCAGTCAGAGGACCGAATGGACGGAATGATCCCATTGTCAAGATTGTGAATGTCGATCCTTCTTATGCTACTCATGCTGGTGGTGATAATAGTGGTGGTGAATCAGCAGCAGAGGAGAATGAGTCATGGATCAATTATAGACTATTGACAGCCTGTGCTTCCGGTGTAGCCTATTTGTGGGATGTTCACATTCGTATCGATGACGCATCGGGTTCTGTGAAAGATTTGATTGTGGATCCACCGTTGGTGAGGATGGATGGTCTGGGTCGGTTGACTGTTTCTCCTCGAAAGTCATCTTCTGCCGATAGAAAAGAAGGAAGGAGCGAATCGTTTTGGGGTAATGCCACATCTTCAAAAGAGGAGGGAGCCCCTCCATATATGAAAGTGGTGCCGGCAATTTATTTTGATCACGATAGAGAATTATTGGTATGGGCTCTCCCGCGCGAAGCGCCGGCGGCATCGGTGGATCATCGGGGTGATTTCAAGTTGGAATTGGCCGAGCCGGATTCGATAGAGGCAAAAAGAGAAGATGAAGACAAGGCTTATTTGACGAAGTGGTCAGGGAACGGTGATAACGGTGGTTTTGTCAAGGTTTGGAATATGTCGTTGGTGAATGGTTTGGTTTCAAAGACAAAGAAAAAGAAGGAAACAGAGGCGAGTACAAGTCCCCAGCCTCCGCCAAAGTTTGCTCCCGCGGCTGTGTATAAGCTTCATCCATCTTCGGCATCGTCTATATCGCCGTCTTGTGTGTTTGGTGGATTGCAGATTGGACCTTTGACTCCCAATGAATTGTCGTACACGTGTCTTTCTCGAGATGGGTCAGAGTTGATTGTGCAGGCGGCACCATTGCCGATGACTGCATCCAATACCAATGATTCGTGGCTTGTCCAGTCTTCGATATCTACTGCTCCAAAGAAACAGAAAAATGGGTTTGACAGGGTCAAGATCTTTTATGCCTCTTTTCAAACGCGTCACACAATGCCAATCTCAAGCTTGGGCAGGGGCATCGCATCATTGCCCAGAGTAAAAGGTTTATCGTTTGCTGCCTCCTACTCCTCTCATGACATCCTTGCAATCGCATCCGACGACGGCGTGATGATAGGCAGCATAGCCAAAGGCGGATCGTGGTACACAGAGGTTGAGAAATATCCCCTAGCCGAAAGTAATTCATTGTCACTTTCACTCGACACTCAAACTGGACACGTGCATACAATCATTTCCGGTGGACCCGTAAGCTCACTGAACAATCGACCGGGAGTTTTGTTCGTCGAAAACAATGCAGTGTATGCATCTCGGCTTACTACTTCTGCAATACCATCTGATCACAAGGAGTCAACTGTTGAGAAAATTGGTTTGCAAGATCCAATGCTGATGCATGTGCTACAAGATCAGGCTATACCGTGGTATGAATTGCGATCGACCAGAATATCAATCTTTGCTGAAGTTCGAGAACAGGGCAGCTCTCAACCGAGATTGATACCCTCGCCGAGCGGTCGTTATCTCTGTTTGTTGTGGGAGAATGAGATGCGTTACGAGATATTACATGCCAGGAGTCTCCTCACGAAGGATGCAAACGCTGCTGCTGGTGTATCTAGTCGAATTGATCCGTCTGTTGACTCGGGTAGTCAGATTTTGTCGTTTGCATGGGTCGGCGATGATGATAGATTTGCAATCTTACCCTATGTTGATCTGCACGCATCGAAGGCAGCGGTTCAGTCCAGCCCCGCGCGCGGAGGAGAATCAAATATATCACGACCATCCTTTACACGCAGAAAAGTCTTTAGCAGACTAATTTCACCGAACGGTGATGGATCCGAGAGTGACTACACAGAAAGCTCCATTAAGCCGTACGTTGAACTAAAAAAGCTTGCCGAGGCTCAGATTGATGCAGTCGAATTAGCTGCAGGTGCAGGTGTAGCTGCCGCCACTACGGTTGATCTCGGTAGGCTGCCAGTTCGAGGTGGAGATCGCTCGATCCCCACTGTTTTATTTGGAGGTCCTGCACTCTGTCTTGGTACTATATCCATCTCAAATCGTTCCGGTGAAACTTCCATTGACAACTCAATGTCGTATTTCTATATGCGCAAGAGCGGAGCAGTAAAGGCACAAGATGAGAAGGCAACATCATACATGACTGTAGGTCCTGAGTTACCTTACCCGTCGTTGGTTGCGTGGGATGAGGAAGGGAAGTTGTGTGCCATGGCCATTGGGTCTAGAGTCGCTATCTACCTCTCTCAACCACCAAACTTTACGTTGTTGGGTGGTGTTACTATTTCTACTGGAAGCAAAGCAGGCACAGATGGCTCGTTGATTTCATTGAAATTTATTCACGGAGTTCTCTACTGCTCAACACAATCATCAGTTCACGTGATTTTCTTGGGCAATCTTGAAGACAATGATATCGTTTGCGAGATGGATGTTTTCACACTTGCAACGAACAAAGTGCCATTCACTAGGACTGAGAACCCTGACGGAGTATGTCCTCAGCCTGCTGTTACATCCTTGATGCAGCCACATGTTTTAGCATATCATTGTGGTGGTCTGCTTGTCTCTACCTCTTCTGGTTTAAGACTGCTGCCAATGTCTCATCCAACCCTTCGAATAGGCACTCTGCTTGGAGCGAATCTTGTCGAAAAGGCTAGGAAATGGATCTACGCAATTCCCAGCTCAGATCATGATGTCATGGCACAGTTTCTCATTCGAAGGGGACGTCCAGACCTGGCAATTAGCGACTTAGATGGACTTTCAGTGGAGAGATACATTGACTTGTGCATGCTGTACGATCGCGCCGATGAACTAGAATATCTGGTAGTGAAAGAAGGCCCAGCATTGGTATCTCAAATATCAAACTGGAAAAGAGGCAGTCTTCAGGGAAGCTACTCTGTTATCTTTTGCTTAGGCATTTATTTCTTGGGCAAGAGCAAGCTGGCAACCGCCAAAAAGTGGACTGATTATGCACTAAATAGTGGTATCAACGAGGTCATATCTGATGCCATGAAACTTGCCTTATATATCTCCGCAGCAGACAGAGCCGAAGGTCAAGAATTAATCAGAAAAGCTTCGGATGCAATGAAATTGGACTCGTCCGGTCAACTGGCCGTTTTGGGCACAACTTCTTAACTGACGATGCATGCTTAGGTATTTGTGATTCAAACAATGTTATATTGGTATTGTACAATGAAATTGGTGTAAAGATAGAGATATGGCAGCCTATTTGATCCAATATTCCCATCAAAAGTTTCAGTTGTGGTATTGGCATTCCTTATTTTGCAGAAATTTCGGTGAGGTTCAAGCCCAGATGAGCCATTCAAGGAACACAACTCAAAACCCATGGCTCATACATAGCGATTCAATGCTCGAGATTGGCGAGCAGACCCTCACACTCTTTGCTCGGACTCTGCTCACATTTTTTTCAGTTCATCTGAACTTAACCACCACCAACTCAATACCTACCCTATCAACCACTACCAATCAACCATGTTCCTTGCCCGCGCTGTCAGCCGCCTCCGCAGCCTCATAGCTACCCCTAGCTCCAGCTCCAACGGCGCGACTCGCACGCATTCGAATCGCGTTGATTGGACTCTCGATGTAGAAGTGAACGAGATCGCTCGTACTGTCAATTGTGGCAAAGGTTTCGGTCGCGGCTGCGGGAAGAACTGCCACGAATGCAAGTGTTTTAGAAAGCGGAGGTACAACAGTCGGATGCCAGCGACCTTCGCGACATTCACGTCTCAGATTCCTTCCGAAGTGCCTCCTCCGACATCTCTTGCCACTCGTATCGCAAACTTCATTAATGATTCGTTTGTGGCGGATGCTCCTTTGATTAATGCTGGCGCTGCCATCTCTGTCCCAGCCGAGGTAGTGGATGCAGACACCTCTGCCAACAGCACCGTCCAGCGCAGGAGCAAACGTACTCTTTCTCGTCAACCCTCTAATAACGCCGAGCCAATTAGCGTTGAAGCTGAAGAAGCTAACGTTTAGTTCGAGGCCGTAGATGAGCCTTTCGTTGTCCAAGATGGAGAAGTGGAGTTCAACTCACGCTCTAGACATTCATTGTTGGTAATTCATTCCTGTTCATGGTCACCATTCACAGCAGGATCTCACAGATAAGTATAACGTAGCGCATCGTGTATTTTCCAGCTCTTTGTTATTGTAAAGAGCAGAGAACACACTCACACTCCATCGCAAGCTCGAAGCAGTACTCTCGTTCCAACAGCAATCATTGCTCAATGACCAAGAATATAATAGCTTGATATGAATTATCAAACCATCCAAAAGCTAATGAGGCAATCGAGCTAATCAACTTGATGAAAGGAGCAAAGCAGCGTGTAATAGCGCAAGGTGGTGATAGTAGTTATGAGCAACTTTTTCGAGTTCAATCAAGTGCTGCCCAAAAAATCCGCGCCGATGAAGGCTTGACCTTTGTATTTAACAGGCTCCAAGAGCTTGGGATGTACACGAATCCAGCAAATTTAGATTTGGATACGCTGCATGGAAATGCTCGATAAGCTTTGACAGTTCATTGGCAGCTGTCGTTTTGGATGCCATGAAGCAATATTTTCTTCATTGCTGTTACATTACATCCTCATCAGTGTTATAACAGTATAAATGTAGTAGTTAAATACATTGCAGGCGTAAATGAATATACATCCCACTGCATGTTATTCGCAAAGCTTCGCAAGGTCATCTATGTAGTTTGGTGAAAAAGTTTTTTGTATAACAGCACCTATAACGACTTGACGGCATAAACAGGACTGTTACTTTTCAGACAATATCCCCATCTCTCTAAGGACAGTCAAGGTACTCTCAGCATCAACATGATGCACAAATGTCCCACCCTGTTTCTCCCATTCAACCTTGAGCTTCAATCTATCATCAATCAAAACATGATTCTCTCTACTCTCGAAATGTTTGTTCTTTGACCAACAAGTGATCACATTAACAACACCCTTCTTTCTTCTACCAGAAACCACCTCATGCTTTGATTTCGTACCAGCCATATCCAAATGATTGACCTCAAGACCTAATTCACGCTTACACCATGCAAACTTTTCACCTCTGCTCTTTTTGTTCATTGGTACTCCGGTCAATATGTCCACGTGGGGAAGAGCCTTTAATTCTTCCCATAATTGCTTGGCATCCGACATCCACGGTAGATGCGTGTAGAATGAATCAGCTTTGGATATACTGCCCCACAGTTGAGCGGAATTGACATCATCGGGTCCTTTCCCGTTGAGTAGTTGGCGTACACCCATGTCAAAGTCTACTAGTACTCCATCTAAATCACAAAAGATTTTATATTTTGAGATTGTAATAGGCGTCTCATCTGTGGATGTGGTTGCTGCCGTCGCAGTGGATGAAGCACGAAAGAATCCGTCTAGCTGTCTTTGCTTCTTGTTGTCGGACGATGGGGAGTTGCTACCTCTTTTCATGTTGGATGTGCAGATGCTATTTTGGACGAATGCGACGGTCTGTCTGGATGAGACAACTGCTGAAGAGAGAATGATTGTAGATGCACGCTTGATGATCATGCGTCTGTGATGAGTTCCGTCTGTAGAGAGAGGTGGGTGTTTGTTGATCAAGGGAGGTATGATGAGGCAGGTGGCTGCCGCTGGCTTTTTCCCATTGCTCACTTAGATTTTCATTTCTTCGGCATGGCGGGAAAATAATTGTAGGCAGCGATTCCAATGGAATATATTCCATTGGAATACTTATGGAATATTCCATATTCCAAGTGATTCCATTCCATGGGTGCTGATTCCATCCAATTGAAGATGGAATTCCAACTTTTATGTTACATACATCCTAATAACCCTACGAACAAGTAGATACAAGAGAATCAGCCTGCCAACACCATCGCTCCATCAAAACATCAATGGTCGACACCACTGCAGATAAAGAGGCTGCCCCCACAGGTCGTCCGAAGAGGGCAGTAGCGCAGAACGTTCGCCTAAGCTCCCCCAAGTCAGCCGCTCCATTGGCGGCAGCTGCATCTGCCCCAGCATGTCTGTTGCTCCAATCACTAATGACACAATCACCGCCAACTCCGCTTCTACAGCAGCCATCAAAGCCGCGGCAGCCTCTGCAAAGCAGAACACATCATTTCCTTTTACAAAAATGCATCCTCTTCCGCGAAGTCCACCGCCTCCAGCACTGCGGCCACTAGAGGCTCCAACTCACTCGGGACCACATCTCATAACTCTGATGTGGCAAGTCGTGATGCCATCTCTACTGCTGCAGCTGCCACCGCAGCAGCTAATAAAACTTTAGATCAAGATTCCTCCCCCTCAACTCAAAGCGAATCCGATGAGTCCATCTCCGCAATTTATCGTCATAAACAGTCATCACAATGGAAGAGGAAGAAGGATGTGTCTTCCGACGAGGAGTCTGAAGTCGAAGTGGAATTCGAATTCGATTGGCAAGAACCGGAGACACAAAGAAAATAAGATGGGGTTTGTTAGCGATTTGACCACAAGATTGGCCGCTATTGTGCACCATGAAGATGAGCTCGCCATCCCCCCAAACTTTACAGCTAGCTCTCTAATACCATCCCCCAGGCCAAATCAACTTAGCTGGAAATGTCTTTATGAAGACATAACTTCAAGAGCCTCCAGATTTGCAGACACCGAGACATGTCAGTGTCTTTCGAGAC
>JALLPI010000477.1:0-29564 GCA_036939935.1 Cyclotella atomus | reverse complement strand
AAAACTGCCAGAATGGAGATGTTTTGTTGGCAGCGGGGCTTGAAAGATGAAATTCCCCTGCATTATACATCAAGACAGCATGTTGGTAAGTGATGTTGACATTGACATTGTGTGAAGAATGTAAAAAATAGAATACAAACCATATGCATTTTCTCCCACTTGCAAATACTGAGGCTTATCTTCTGTGAGGTCTACTACGGAGGATGCAGCAGAGAAAGGTTTGGATGTGATGGCCAGAGAGTCTGGCTTCTTTACAACATTGAAAGCAAGGACGGTGATGGCAGGAGTGGCAGGGCGCTCTTTCTTCTTTCTCGGGTTCTTCTTTGATGGCTTGTGGGGCTGCTTCCTCTTCTTTTTGGCAGCCGATTCTTGGGGGTCGTCTTCTCCCTCGTAAGCCGACTCCTCGTCAGAAGACTTATCCTTATCTCCCTTCCTCCCCTTCTTTCCTTGTGGCTGTTTCCTCTTGGATTCATCGGGCCAATCAGAGAAGAAGTCATCAAATGAGTCGTCTTCTTTAATTTCAGACAAAGAAAAGGCTGCAGGTACAGTTGCCGCAGCTTCGGGTTTGTGAAGATTCCCCGCAGAGTGGCGAGATGCAGTGGCAGACAAATCGGTAGCTGACAAATTGGAACCTGTGTAGAGGCCGCGAGTTTGGAGGCAGCAGGAGTCGCGGTCGCGGCGGCAGCAGAAGGATTCTTGAGGAAGGTTGTGATGGTGTTGTTCTTACTGGTGACAGAGGCTGCTGCGGCTCTGTTTGTAGATGCGGAGTTGCGGTCAGTCGTGTCGGTGATGGAAGCTTCAGACACAGCTAGGGTTGATGCAGCAGCAGCAGCCGCTGGGGCGGCTGAGGCCCAGGCGAACGTTTGCTGGTGCTGCCCTCTTGGGACGGCCCGTGGGGGCAGCCTCTTCATCTGCGCCGGCCATTGTTTTGATGGAAGAAGAGGAGAGAACGAGTGTGTCTGCTAAATCTTTTTGGGCTGATGGGGGTAGATAGAAGGTATTTGCTATTTTAAAATATCTGAATACCTGTCATGCTCTGAATTCGTTTTTATTACTTGTAAAAGATGGAATTTCCATTTCCATTGGAAACAGCACCCAAGGAAAGGAAACACTAGGAAAATGGAAATTTCCATTTTCCATATGGAAATTTCCATTTTCCATATGGAAATTTCCAAATGGAATAGGACACTACTCATCTGATGAGTCAATCTCCGCTTATCCCAAGAGGAAAGAGCCACAAGGGAAGGGAGATAAGTCTTCCGACGAGGAGTCTAGCATCACATCCAAACCTTCCTCTGCGCATCCTCCGCGGTAGACCTCACAGAAGATACGCCGCAGTATTTGCAAGCTGGAGAAAACGCATATGGTTTGTATATTATATATTTTTTATTCTTCAACAACGCCAACATTACTTACTAACATGCCATCTAAATCTACTTATGAATATTAGTGTTTCTAAAATGATCCCTCTAGATCAATCATCACCCATAGATGATTTTCAAGATTCATTCACCCAGAATCGTATCATTAGCCTACACGGGTGATTGGTGAGCTCTCGAGATTCGTCTAGTTGCCTACTGCTCCTCGAAGTAGTGCGCGAAGATACGAGGGGCGCTCGGGTACAGTAACAATCTCACATCCAGGTTTGAGACAGATGTATTTGCCATCAGCAGCCGGTTTGCCGGTGCTTGTGGTCTGGCCTTGCCAAAGACTGAAGTGAACCTCGACAAAGTTGTTGGTGATGCTGTCCATACTCGATAGAGTCAGATGACCAGCAGCCCTCATAGCCAATCACATTGCCAGCACCGGAATACATATAACTGAACTCATCAGCATTACTCTCCTTCAGTTTTGCGGCTCCATTGTCTCCGAAACGAATCCAGCTTTCTTCATCCAAAGTCTGAATATGAACTTCAGGATTCATCGTCAAGAAGTCGGAGTCCAAGTGAGCTGCAGCACAGACTACTTCACTGCTGCAATCGAACGCAAGATAAGCAGTGCCAATGCGGCCGATGTATTCAAGAGGGGAGCCAGAAACTCCGTTCTTTCCTCCGTTGAACATGGGGAGCTTGACAAAGTTTTCGTAGTCACTTCCAATATCACCGTTGATGGTGGGTCATCTTCACCTTGGGGAGCCAAGTCAAGGAGGGGGTTGGTAAATGTGTGACCATCCACAGGACAGAATCCATCATCTCCTGGGCAACACTGCGGATTTTGACCAATCATCTTGACAGTAGGACTGGGTGTAGGCTTCTTGGTTGGATTCTTTGAGATAAGTGGTGAGTCCAAGGTCAAAGAAAAACATCAATGTATTGATGTAACGTGATAACTCACCACTGTTCGCGAAACTCTCGGGGGTGGCGTGGGTGAAGGGACAGAAGATGCGCACAAAGGTGCAAGGCAATCATATTTTCCATTCGAAGCAGGCTAAGAATACGCAATCAGGGTTAGAATTGAGCACAGTTGGGTGCCGTGTTTGTTGCGGGGTCCAGCTAAATGACTTACTTTGCCACTGCTTGTGGTCTGACCATTGTTAGAGAAGTGAACCTCAACATGATTGTTGACAGCACTCGCCAGGTCTTTGATAGATTCAGATCCCAAACTCCAGCACCCCTCATACCCAATGGTAAAAGCTGCGTTCTCTGGCTTTCCAACGTACTTGAACTCATCAGCATTGCTTTCTTTGAGCTTGGTCTCCCCAATTGCTGCCCCAAATCGAATCCAGGATTCTCCATCGTTTTGCTCTACTTGAACGGTGGGGTTGGCTTTAAGGAATGTAGCGTCGAGATGAGCTGCTACACACACAACTTCATTTGCACAATCGTATGCAAGGTATGCCGTGCCAATTCGATTTTCCTGCTCAAATGGAGAACCTTCGACGCCGTTCTTTCCTCCATTGAACATTGGGAGCTCCAAAAATGATGAATATTCGTTAGCAAACCAACCATCGATCGGAGGAAGATCCCTGCCATCACCTCCTTGATTAATCATGCCATTGATTACGGGTCTGGAATAACTTCCGTGCGACAAGTCTAGCATGGGGATACCAAATGTGTGATCGTCACCAGCAGGGCAAAAGCCTGTATCTTCAGGGCAGCATTGAATATTGTTCAAAGGCATTTTGATTGGTGAAAGTGAAGGCACATCAGTCGGTTTCTTGGAGGAAGAATCGGTTGGAGACACGGTGGGGCTATCAGAAGGACTCATCGAGGGAGATAATGTAGGTTTGTTAGATGGTGAGGCAGAGGGGCTCAAGCTTGGAGACTTGGTTGGAGACACAGTTGGGCTTCTGGATGGAGATTTGGACGGGGAAGCGCTTGGACTGATTGATGGTGAAGAGCTTGGACTCGCCGAAGGGCTCATGCTTGGAGACTCGGTTGGAGAAACGGTGGGGCTGCTGGAAGGCGATACACTTGGGCTCGTTGAAGGCGATACACTTGGGCTCATTGATGGTGATACAGTGGGACTTGTAGAAGGAGAAGTTGATGGAGAGACCGTGGGACTCATCGAAGGAGAATCGGTAGGAGATACGGTTGGGCTCTCCGATGGAGATGCTGTGGGAGATGCGGTTGGGCTATCCGAAGGAGACGTTGTGGGGCTCGTCGAAGGCGATGAACTTGGGCTGGTAGATGGTGAAGTTGATGGACTCATTGATGGCGATACAGTGGGACTTGTAGAAGGCGATGCGGTGGGACTTGAAAATGGTGAGGTAGAAGGCGAGGACGTGGGGCTAGTACTTGGGTTGAAAGTTGGGTTCTTGGTTGGCTGTTTGGTCGGCGCCTTCGTTGGATTTTTGGAAGGTTGCTTGGTCGGAGTTTTGGTTGGTTTCAATGTCGGAGGGAAAGTAGGTGAATCGGTGGGCTAGAAGTATTTGGTTTGGTGGTTCAAGGTTAGTATGGATTCTTTGTGCAGTAAACATCTCAAAAAGGGCAAAGGTCTCACCTTCTTGGTAGGTCTCCTAGTGCTACAGTCCTGCGAGAGACACGCAGTTCCACCTAAATGGTAAGAGACAAAAAGTGTCAGCTGAATCAAACAAATAGTTCAGGCATTGTATAACTTGCTGCTGTACTCACTTCCATTCTCCATTCCCGTTGAGACCGTGTTTCGTGTCCCATCACTCGTATCTCTATCAAAGTGAATTGTGACATAATTGTTCGCAACAGGCGCTATGCGTCCAAGAATCTCATGCTCATAAACATCCCAACATCCTGAATGTTGGATAAGAACGGGTGGCGATGAGATGGAGAAAGCCAGTAAATACGCGACAACACGAAAAAAGAGAGCTACCTTCATATCCAATAGCCTGGCTAGGATCGCTTGGTTTATAAGTATAGTCTCCTTCAGACGCAGCCGTGTTGCCAATGAATAACTTTTGGTTTGCATTATCAAAACCAAGACGAATCCAAGAATATGCATCGCTCTGGGGAATAGAGTCGCTGAGGAAACCGCTGTTGAGGTGCGCTGCAGCACACTGTAAGGCCGGCAATATATGATGAGCGATATGATGAGCGAATATCATATTTCAGAATATCTTTATAACGATCCATTAAATCGCTTTCACTTACCAAAATCTTGTTCTCACAATCATAAGCAATGAAAGCAGTGGCCAAGAGCTCTTTGGCATCATTTCCTTGGTTCCACATGTCTAGTTTAGTGAAGAGAGCATACTCGTCACCGACCCAACCGTCTTTGTCATACACACCATCGCCAGTCATGCTAATGATACCATCAATGGAAGGTCTGAAACCACTATTCACCGTTAGATCAAGGTTCACCATTGTACCTGTGTTATGATTGTTCTGTTGTTAAGTCTAAATGTTTTATTGCAATACTTCTTCTCACATATAAATCATATGGGAGTACCTACCCTTTGCACCCGTCGATGTCTCACAGAATCCCAGACGCCCGACAGGGACCCTATCAACACAATACCCAGATTGGCACTTGTTGCCACCACAAACTGGAGAGAGTATATGTTCAAATACAAAGTGGTTAGATCATATTTTGCACCGAGGAAGGATATATCATTGAAATGATCGACTGCTTACATGAAGAACTCGACCCGCATTTCCCGTCCAGAGCACAACACTCGGATGATGGGCACAATGCATCGCCGAAGACCCAGCCGCAATCCATGGAGCTGGATTTCGCTCCTTCAGCAGAGTTGATGGCCATATTGACCATGAGGTAATGAAACAAGTTGGTCAGCTTCATAGTTTTTGATTTGATCGTTCAGTGTCGGGGGATATGATGAATAGACTTTTGCTTTGGTGAAATATTGTGTCGATGAGTTGTGGCTTCAGATACTTTGGATTTCGATTTTGTGAGATCAATGATTTGCCAGGTAGGCTTGATTATGTAGAGAAAGTTTATGTAGTCATTTATTGTACGTAGCTTGCTTGTACAAATTACCTGGCGCGCCAAGTGCAAAGATCTTTGGTACCTATGATGTTACGAGTGACTTTGTTTACACACCACATTTGTCATTCAAATTTAGAATTGATAAAACCTACAAATGCGCTCTGCAGTCGGCTCAGTGTCTTTTGCAAAAGCCCAATAGCAATACACTATTGACGACGTTTGATCCGACAGAGATATGGCAAAGTTCAGCGACGTCGGAGGTCCACCATCACAGTCGATTGATGACGGACATGGATTGTGTCTGGGGCTAGATTGCCGATGTACCGCTCAGATGGGCTGGGTTGGTACGATTGATATAGAGGTTGACGACGGTGGGAGGAGCGTGTTAGAGCTTGATGATATGGAGGTAGCGATCCGATGACCCCGATGACTCCTACACTTCGAAAAGTCATTTGGCAATATCTGATATTGCCCCTCCGACGGACGTATGGGACAAAAGTACACGATCAAAACAACACGCGCTCTCCAACCGACAGCATCTTACTCTTGATGAGACATTTTCATTTAGTGGAATCGAACTGTCGTATTCTACCTAGCACCAGATTCACGCTCATTTGGTATTAATGTCACAAGAGGCAAAGTCTCAAATCGTGGAGGCAAATGAAATACGGCACTTCCGTATCATTTGAACTGTGACTTGGCTTATCCTCTGTTTCTTTTCGTGGGGGTGTCTCGAACATTACAAACTTCATTAGTTCACTATCACCAATGGTGTCTGATGTCCTAACAACAAAATGCGATAGGTACATAGAAGAGAGCCGAACCAACAAGAATCTTGCATTCCCTCTCTTGTTTTATGCATATGCAACATTAGAAGGCACGACAACTGGCTTCCCTGTTCTGTAGTAACCTAAACCCCTTTCTCCCAGCTTGTATTCAAAGCCACCTTTACGACCGATCCATTTTGAACTTGGCATGTAATCGTCATCCCCTTTATCAATAACACGTCCATTGGCATCAAGCTCAATCAAACCAGGAAACTCTGACTTAAACTTGATCGCAGCGCGTGCTTTAATTGGCAGTTGGTCGCTATCCTCACTGCCGTTCTCTTCCTTTTTGACAGCAATCGATTTGTACCCTTGCCTCCAAGGCAATATTCTATTCCCTCCGACAACGGTTGCTTCGTCATCATCACTAACAATCACAACTCCTGATCTGCGCAATATTTCAGCATTAATCTCTTCCTGAGTCAACTTGCCTTTGGCCTCATCAGGTTTCACATCAGCAGCTTCCTCTTCTTCATCCCATTGTAATCCAGCACCAGCAAGCAGCTTTTGCCTGTCAATTTCGGCTTCTTCGCGCGTTTTGTGAGCCAGACCGGCGTCGTCCTGAAGCATATCAAGCGCACTTTCAAGTTGAGCAGCCTCCTCTTCCTCTTCTTTGGCCACTGCATTTCCTTCGCTCTCCTCATCATCATCGTCTCGTTTGCGTTTTCGCGACTCCAACAAAGCCTCGTCAGTTTCATCTTTTACCTCCGATGTACTTATATCTTCTTTCTTTGACGCCTTCTTTTGTTGCATTGCCTCCATTTTCTTCTTAAGCTTTGCCAGCTTCTTTTTGGCCTTGGCCTCTTGGCGCTTAGGATCGGCCTCGATGAGCATTCTCCTTCTTTTCATGGCTTCTAGTTTGCCCCCCTCGTATATTCCTTCAAAGCACTGAGTAGGTTCAAGTAACATGAATATTGAGCCATTGATTGTCATGAAAGTTTAGGCAAAATATATGTGAACGGAACTCACGATTTTGGGCAGTTCTTTCACTGTAAAAGTTCGTGGAAGCACATCCATTCCTACCACACTCGGATAGAACTTGGCTAGCTCATAATTTCTAAAGTTTGACAGTTGTCTCTCGATGTCAAGCTGATGCCCTCTCATACGAAGTGTGTCCACTCTAAAGCCAATGAAGTATGTGATTGAATTGGCACGCTGCGCATGTGTCAATAAAGAAGTGCGATCGGCAACGCATGCATCAAACTTCTTTGGCCATAATTGAATTTTTGACAGGGGTAGAGATCTACCAAGCATATCTGATACAAGTTTTCTCAATCTGGACTCCACGAAACCTGCCCAAGCCTGAGCATCTGATTGAGAAGGACCAACAATGCACAAACTTAGATAATGCGGGTAACCAATGAAGAAATCAGAAGGTCTAAACAGCTCTTTCCAAATTTCACCACTCTCGATATCTTCTTTATCAAACACATCTCCCTTGGAAAAGTCTTTGTACAGCTTATCTACCACATTGTGCCCTCTGCAAAACTCCTCATGCAAAATCTGCAATGTCTGCCGGCTCACACTCAGAGTCGAGTTCATGGCAGGATACGCCGGCGTAATCATCGGTGCCACCTGTCTCATATTAGAGGCCTGGAGTGCATTCCACACGGGTAGGCCAAGTTCTGCATCATGGGGTTTGGTGAGCATGACTGGATTGGGCCACCTCCATGACTTAAAGACCAGAAAGAACTTTCGCAGTAGACTGGCCGGGCATGCATTTGGGTACAGTTGCAGCACTAGTGCCACTGCGATGTTGATGTTCACACCTCCCCAATAGCCCATTTTGTTGGAATACAGTCCGCGACTTTTTGCCCATTTCCTTACAAGTCTAACCACTGTGAGGAATGTCTGATACCTTTCATCCGTGCCAGAGGCCAAAGCAGCAATCAAATTGGTGACTCTTGGCCCATTCAAACTTTTTTCTGTCGCGGAATCCACTCCATTCAGCACAGCATCATTATCAATATCAAAGTTGGGTGGCACAGTCGATGCATTCAACCTTGCAAAGAGCAAATCAATATTAACCCCCTCCCAATCAAACGTCAAAATTGGCACAGCAGCTCCTTCCACGGGAACGAAATTCGTCACATCCGGATGGACACGAATCCTCTCTGCCAAACTAGTTGGATCCCTCGCACCACCTCCCCCCTCCTCCGTCGAGGCAGCATTCTCCGGCATATAATTCGACCCAAAAAAGTCATCCCTAGTACATATACTAGGCGTCACTACAATAGTATCAATATCGGCACCAGGCTCATGAACACCCAATCGATAACTCCCACTCGTGAACAATTCGCCCCCGGCTCGCGAGGCCATATCCTCGCCCCATCCTCGTTTCAATGCAACGGATTTAACCCATTCGCGACAGAGGGAGGCCATTTTCATGAGGACACGTTCTCGTCTTTGGATGCCGTCGACGGGTTCTAGTGGGACGTTGTGCGAGATGTAGGATTTGAGGGATTCGTTGAAGAGGAGTTCTGACGGTGTGGAGGGAGAGGAGTCGACTGTGGGGAGGGCTGGTGAGACGAGGCGTCCGCCTATGGTTGCTGTTAGGTTTAGTGAGTTGCTCATATCTGTTTGATGTTTGATGTTTGATGGTAATGGTTGAGTGGTGATGGTTGATTCAGTTGGGTTTGGAGAGGTATGGAGTTTATATTGGAGGTCAGGCTCGATCTGGAAAAAAAATCGCACATGGCAGTTAAAGTGTAAGTTGCAGGTTTTATAATCTGCTGCCGGTCCTCTCTCTATCATATTCATAGCCAACAAGAAGAATGCTGCACATGAACAACAATGCTCCATCATCTCAACTGCCCTATTCGGATGTGCCTCTCGGAATCTCTTCAAATAACCGCATTGAGATCCCTTCAAGAGAAACATTGAAGCACAGATGTGTGAATTGTCGCCGGAGGACTATAGCTCGAACCATGATGTTTGATTGCCTCCAAGTCCAAGACTACCTCTTGCACTGCCCCACTCGGCCAGCTTACAAGTAGCTGAAATGATGTTATTACTGCCGTAGCCTGATTGGATAAGTATTTAACCTATTTGCATATTTTCTTGCATAGACTCTTTTCTACAGTGAGTGTTTGTGCATCTTTAGGTCTAATGTACGTGACTTATCCATTTCTGGCCCAAAAAAGCTATCATTCTTACCCTGACTTCTCCAATGACTTTCACCCAGTGTTGATTTGTGGTGGAAAGTGCAATTTGATTCTGATGTTGAAATTTAGCTAGATCTCTGACCCAGATGAAAATGGAGCAATCTTCAAGTGTGGCTCAATCAGGGTTGATCAGCCAGCCGTACAATCTGCACTTGATTCTTGCTAGGATGGGTTGCACTTGTGGAGGGATGGTTCTTGGACTTGATCCCTTCCTAAAAATCGCAGCGACAAAAAGTTGCATGCAGGCTTCGATTCTGCAATTTTCTATGTTTGTAAGAGAGGGCCTTATTACTTGACGGCCCTCGCTCTCATCTCCATTGCTTCGGCCCATGCTTATTATTGTCTGCCATATCACAACATAAAAGAGTGCACAAATCGTAGCTGCAATACAAAATGAAGAAATCAGGAGGCATCGTCATCGGGATGAAAAAGAAGAAAAAACCCATCGTCATCGCCCCATCCAAGAACTCTCGCCCCTCCAGTCCTGTCACTGTGGTCAATGAATCGTCCACAAATAACACCAATGCGAATAGCAATGCACCAAAGTCAAAACATAAATTAGTCATCAAGCCATTCCAAAACCCCCCATCAATCCCCCCGGATTTTTACGAAACATCCCTGTCTACATTGCAAAGAGCAGCGGTGGCAGTATTGCGAAGGGAGCCGTTGTTAAGTACAACAACAGTCGAGGGGGGACGACGGCGTCTCAGCAGGGAGGAATTGTATACATCGGTACAGGACTTGATTGTGCACGGATATGGGAAGGAGTTGTATGGAGAAGTTGTCAATATTGTGGATAAGGCTGCGGGGGAGGTTGTGATGAGATTGACGGGCGAAGGGTTAGTCAAGAGTGATGATATGGTGGGTTATTGCCCGGAGATTATAGTTGCAATATTGGGAACGGATGAGAAACACCAAGGTTTGCATGAGAAACGGCTGGAATTGTTGAAGCAATGGCATGCCGTGTGTCGTGTTTCTTATGCTGAAGAATATTTGACTTTTGTGAGGAGCATCTTCTTGGTTCTGGATAGAGCATTTGTGTTCATGTCTGAATGCGATCTGGAGATGTTGAATAGTGGTAGCAATGCAGTCGTCGGTGAAAATCTGAAAGGCAAAGTTATGGACAGAACATCTTTATTTGGGGGTGTCAACTCGAGAGTCTGGGAATTGTGGGAGGTTGGTATTGCTTGCTTACGAAGGCATCTGACGTTTGAACCTGAGGCGTTGACAACAAGCGGCAGAGCATTCTCAGTACTTTCTGCAATGGTGCTTGTCACAACACATGCTCTATTGGCTGAGTACGATGACGATCAATCAATCAATCGGTCCCATCAAGCTGTAGCGTCCATCGCCGGAGACACTCGGCCCCTCATCAGAAACTGCGTGCAGTCTTGCATTGATCTTGGATCGACATCCGCTCTACTGGAAGAACTCATTGTTGCTGCATCATCTAGATTTCGCAACGAGAGCAAGAAATGGGGGAGTGCCCTTAATGAATCAAGAAAGACAGCTCCACAATTTTTATCTCATGTCGAACACCGATTGAAGCAGAGTTCATCAATGACTACATATTATCTCCCTTCAAACGCTGCGGCATCTACGACACTAAGACAATTGGCAAATCGTAGTAACCCATTGGTTGGATCCTCTCGAAGTGTAGATGAACATGGTGTTGTTTGGAAATCCATTAATAGCAGCACGAGACGGATACTTCCAGCCATCATAGAGGCAGAACTCCTTTCACCTCATCTCGTGCCAACGGGAGTTCTACATCCTAAGCACCTCTATCCTATCTTGGATGATTGCGAAGGTGACAACAACAACAACAACACTAGCTGGAAGACAGCCGAGAAGACGTTTGAGAATGCCAAACGACTATATGGATTGTGCTGGAGGATGACCGCAACATTTTCAACGTCATCCACTTCTTCTACTCCATTGGAAAATCTTCGCATAGAATTCGGCAAATATGGACGTCTCAGAGGCTCCGAAATCATCAACCAGGGCGCACAAGATAATGCATCTGGCAACAGCAGCAAGGAAACTGAGAAATCTATCATACCAGACCTGTTGTTGTTCAAAGCCCACCTCCAAATGCTCCTTACAGTGGCATTCAGAAACGATGAAGCATTTGCTGCATCCGTACGTTCCATATTAGAAGATGTCTGTAATGGATCGACCTTGCCAGGTGGCGGTGATGGGGGCAGACGTATTGCCGAGCTGCTGGCGAAACATGTAGACGCGCGATTTAAGGATGCAAAGGCCCAAGCATCTCCTGTAGTTGTGTCTACATTGTCAGCATCAGTCGAGGCAACTTCCGTGAGCACAGACCATAATGAGTCATTCCAAAACCAAATCATGACCATCTTTAGACACGTTCATTCAAAAGATGTGTTTGAAGCATTTTACAAGCGTGATCTGGCGAAACGTTTGTTGACTGGCAGATCTGTATCATCTGATGTGGAGCGCTCATTTTTGAGCAAACTCAAGGCAGAATGCGGAGCTGGCTACACGTCCAAAATGGAGGGCATGTTTAAAGATATGGATTTATCGAGAGACATTATGACGAGTTATGCCACCTACTCGACTGGTGCTACTGGCCAAAACGTAGCCACTGACAAAGCAACTGATATGGATGTTCAAGTACTGACTACTAATTACTGGCCAGCCTATCCTAAACATCCCAATATCATTCTTCCTCCAGAACTTATAGCACATCAAGCAAACTTCGAGTCATATTACAAAAATAAGTATCAAGGAAGGAGAATAGCATGGCAGTACTCATTAGGCAATTGCATTGTCAAGGCTTTCTTTCCAAAACAGTCTGCTGGAAAAGAGCTGATTGTCAATCTTTGCCAGACTCTAGTCCTGCTTTGCTTTCAATACGATGATGGTCCTGATGGTAGAGGACTGACCGTTGATGACATTATAAAGAAAACTGGCATCGACGATAGAGCAGAAGTTGAACGAGTACTTCAGTCCTTGAGTTTAGGCCGGGACGGAACGCGAGTTTTGATCAAAGTCGACCACGATTCACCAACCGAGGAAAAGGATATGTCATCTTCGACTCTTGTTAGTGAAAATTCTTCTCCTGGCAAATCCAAGAGAAAAGTAAGACGCAATGTGGGTCCACATGATCGATTCTTGTTCAACGCTTCCTTCACGTCGAACCAACGACGCATTCGAATCACGAACATTACAATGAAGGAGACTGCCCAAGAACGAAGTGAAACCCATGAAGCTGTTAGCAAGGATCGTCTTTACTTAATTGATGCTGCAGTAGTTCGGATAATGAAGGCCAGAAAGACAATTGATCACAGAGACTTGATGGGTGAAGTTATGACTCAGTTGAAGTTTCCATCTTCCTCGGCCGATATCAAGAAGAGAGTAGAGAGTCTCATTGAAAGAGAATACATGGAGAGAGTGGAAGGCAACCGCTCACGGTACAACTATTTAGCATAGTACCACACTGGCTGCTTCAGTGAGAGATCTGCATAAACATTGTGAAATTATTTAGTATCATTCTATCTACAGAATCCCGCGGCAAGGTTGCTGTACAGCCTCTTCTTATTTCATAGCTCTTTAATATATGTAGCAAATCTCTAGTATGATTTGTCCTCAGCGTATAGTGCGCCTGCGTACGCATTGTGAACTTGTACCTTTAGCCTTGAGTCAAACTGCACTGTCATAGTCAACTTAATCAACGTTCATTTGTCAATTTCTCTTTGCCAAGCCTCGAGGCCTCGACAGCGATCGTATCCACAGAGATCTAGATTTTTCATCTCAATTACTACGTCTATATATTAATATACTTAATGCGTTAAAAGCAGCATTAATATTAAAAGACCGTGAAAGTCATGTCAGCTAGCTATCTAAGCAACTATGAAGCCCCATGTATCCTCAATGACACGTCCACTATGTGTAGCCAAGAGTTAAATACGACAGAGCATTGATTGAGTTAAGAATCAACTTCTCATGTCAAAATATGCAAAATGATTCATCAATACTGTATTAACTCACCGTTTCTTCATGTCGTCAAAAGTAGCAGTATCAGAGTCTAGCTCAAGCCAATCCATCAAATCAGCAAGCTCTTTAACTTCATTAGGCTTGTTACTCTCAGCAACTTTACTCTGGACAGTGAAGAGAGCTTCTTCCAAAGCAGTTTTGTACGCTGTCTTCTCTGCCAATTCCTCATCCTGAGCACGGTATCTCTCCGCATCAGCAATCATCTTGTCGATATCATCCGATGTAAGACGGCCTTTCTCTGCTTTGATTTCAGCACGAGCCTCAGCTCCAGTTACTTGATCTCTGGCACTGACATTCAAGATACCATTGGCGTCAAGAGCAAAAGTAACGTCCACTTTAGGTTCGCCAGCACGAGCGCGTTGGACACCAGAGATGACAAAACTTCCAAGCTTATTGTTGGCATCAACATGAGGACGCTCTCCTTCAAACACCACAACATCAATTTCAGTCTGCCAGTCATCGACAGTTGTATAGGTCCTTGTCTTCTTGCAGGGGATGGGTGTGTTCCTTTTAATCAATGTAGACATTTGCTTGCCCTCTAACTCAATACCAAGAGACAAGGGAGTTACATCAAGCAAAAGCAAGTCGGTAGTCATTTCAGCGCCGGCCAAATCTTTCCCGCCGCCAGATCCACCAGTGGCAAGAATGTGACCTTGCACAGCAGCTCCGTGGGCGACTGCTTCATCGGGATGAACAGATTTGCAAAGCTCTATCTTTCCTCCAAACATGTTGTACAAACTGGACTGAATACAGGGAATACGAGTAGATCCTCCCACGAGTACAAGATCAGTAACATCATCAATAGAGCACTGAGCATCATCCAACACTTCCTTGACTGTATCAATACACCTCTTGAACAGGGCTGCATTCAATTCTTCAAACTTGGCTCTATCCAACGTGACACTGAAATCGAAATCGGCAATTAAACTGTCGACTTCGAGTTCGGTAGACATGCCAGAGGATATGGCACGTTTGGCATTCTCGACAGCACGACGAAGACGCGACATGGCACGGGGGTTGTCTTGAAGCTTTTTGTGCACGTCCGAGTTTTTGGCTTTGATTTGTTCAAGGCACCAAGCTAAGACGGTGTTGTCGAAATCTTCTCCTCCCAAGTGGGTATCTCCTCTGAATTGTTGCAATGGGAAAGTTCACATGATATGATATGAGTGTGCAATAAAGATATAGAAAGTTGTTCATGGGCTTGCATGGACACATTTGAAACCTACCCGGTAGCCTTGACCTCAAACACACCCTCATCCATAGCCAACACACTAACATCAAATGTCCCGCCGCCCAAATCAAAAATGACAACATTCGCCTTTTTCGACTTGTCACCCGCTCCCTCTTTATCATTCTTGCTATGCAGTCCATAACTCAAGGCAGCAGCGGTAGGTTCATTAATGATACGTTTCACATCGAGCCCGGCAATACGTCCGGCATCTTTGGTAGCTTGACGTTGTTGGTTGTTGAAATGGGCGGGGACGGTAATGACTGCGCTTTTTACTTCTTTGCCCAGGTGACGTTCGGCTGCTCCCTTGAGTTCAGCGAGGACAAAGGCTGCATAGTTTGAAAGAATGGCGATAGATGTTCATGTGAGTTTTGTATAACGCACAAGAAATCAAATCATATTGCAATATGTGTATGAACTAACTGACCAGAAATTTCCTCTGGACGAAGCTCCTTCCTCTCCCCCCTCCAATCCACCACAATCTTGGGTTCACCATGAGCACTGCCTTCCACCACATCAAACGGGAAATTCTTACATTCCTCCGCAGTAACGGGGTCCGAAAACGACCTACCAATAATGCGCTTGACATCATACACGGTATTCTTTGGATTACTGGCCACCTGACTCTTGGCGGCCGTGCCCACGAGTTTGCCTTCTTTGGTGAAGGATACCCAGGAGGGGCAGGTGCGTCCCGAGGCGGATTCGATAACTTCGACTTTGTTGGTTTTTTCGTCCCAGCAGGCTACGCAGGAGAAGGTTGTGCCTAGGTCGATTCCGATGATTGGTTCTGCCATGGTTGATTTGTTGGATTGTGTTTTATTGGATGACGATGGATACTAGATTCCAGCTTGATTCCAGTGAGCTATGTGTGAGAGCAATGACAAAAAGTGAGGCGAAAAGTTTTTGATGGACGAATGGACGGACGCCACTTTATGTCGGATAGATTCTCTGGGCACTCCACACAGGCTCCACGTGTTCACTGCCCCCATGTCCTTTTAATTGACCTAAATTCGGGACATGGATCTCTTCCACTTCCAACGTGGAACCTCATCAATTCACTTTCCAGTTTCCACCGATCTCGCGGTTCACCTCTCTAGCTAAGAGAGAGAGAGAGCTTGCTATCAACAGCCTTTTCATACTTCAGTATCAACGCATTCAACATCCATCTCTTCTGCCTCCTTCATACCCAACGCAACATCTACAGACTCTGCAATCATGATGAAATTATCCACCATCCTCGCCACAACAACCTACCTCCTCTCTTGTCTCACCACCATTGCTGATGAAGCCTACGTGTATGGAAAGGATCCAAAGAAGGATGCCGAATACGATATCTCCATGGGTATGGCGGGGATACAACAGGCTGCTAAGGATCCTAAGTTGCTTGCTCAGTTGTTTCAGGATATGCAGGTTAGTTTGTGGTGCTCGGTTATGAATCTTGATGCATGTGCATGTCTGTGCTACGACATCAGAACGTAAACATGTTTCTATTCACCCCAACTTCAATCAATCTTCTCTCACTTTCATTCCTACACACAGGACCCAGAACTAATGGCAGAAGCAAGAAAAATGATGGAAAGTCCCGAATGGAAAAAGAAAATGAAGGAACTCACCAACGACAAAGCCTTCAAGCAATCCACCGACCAACTAAAGAAAACCATGGAAGATCCCAACGAGGCAGCCAAACTCTCCGCTAAAATGGAACACATGATGAAAGTCGGACAAGAGCAGCAAAAGGCAGAGACCAAAGAAACCATGGCAGAGGCCATGGCGGCAATGAATGACCCGAGTGTCATGGCAGAAGCGGCGAGGATGATGAAGGATCCTAACTTTCAACAGCAATTGAGCCAGATGGCTAAAGATCCTAGTTTTAAAAAGTATGTTTCTGCTATGCAGGAAATGATGGAAGATCCGAAAACCAAGAGGCAGATGGAGATGATGGCTGATTCGTTTCGATCCGCTTTGTAAATGTGATTGTGATGTGTCATGACTCTTTGCGTGGGATTGTGCTGCTGCTCCCTTTCAATCCAGAGTAGAAGGCAGGTGTCGGCATACTAACTACAAAGACATTCCGACATTCATTGGTGGTTAGACTAGTTGAGAAAACTCTACACATACTATCTTCTAGTCATTTAATATGAATATGTAATATTATTATTATCCTCAAATGACTCCTTGATTGAATATTTAGGTATAATCTCATTCCAAAGGACTAGGACTAAACTCATCTTGGCTGGACCTGAAGAAGCAATCTAGACTTCCTTGAGTTCTACGCCTCTGCTTCTTTTCCTTGCTTGATCTACCCTTTATTCCGTCAATGCACTTGGTCAACCGAGTAAGATGCTCCTTAGCACGACGGAGGTGCGGGTAAGATATCACAGACCTGCGGCCGCATTCAGCCCGCAGCGAATCAGACAGGTCTTGAATTCTAGACAGAGTTTCATAGATGATATCTGATTCTTCTGTTGAATACCACAAAAATCTTTCATTCTCGACTTCATGGAGATTAGACGGATCACCTGATCTGAAGAATATGCGAGCACTTGCTGAAACACACTCTCCGGCAATATAGATAGCTGCGAGAAATAGAGGCAAGTTCTGCAGGAGATCATCCTTGTTGCCATCAATCCATCGAAATGCAACTTCTGAGGTTAGAAAGCCTATCAATGCATGATCAGCTAAAGCATTTAAGTAAGTGTTGGCAGTGCCATCACTCTGTACCCATGCATTACATCTCGTCTTCTTCAATGAATCTACTTGAGATTCCCAATCGCAAATCTCAGTCAAGCACACTTTTAGAGCTTTCTCAGCAAGATGAACCCTAAGAAGAGCACATTCATACGACAGCTCGCTTACAAGTATATCATGATGAGCTTGCATATTGAAAACCACTGCAACCAAAGGCAGATGCCCATGCTTATCATCACTGTCTGCGGCTCCTTCATTTCCAGCTGCAAAGCTACTGCAAGATTCAATGATTGCAATTGATATATTTTCGAGCCAGCGGTTGGAGTGCTCTTGATCAAATTTGTTGGTTATTTGCCGTGTAGCAGAGTCCACAGTAGATACAATCAATTGTTGTATTGATTCTAACAAAAGATTACTCCCGCACGTATTACTGTGTGCAGGGAGAGAAAAATCCATCAATGAGTTAATATCCAATGTATAAAAAGAAGCAAATGAATAAAAGACGTACTACCACTCTGATGCCAACTCCAAATGAGGATCGAGGCTAACTCTAGCAAGAGCCACCAAATCTCTAGTGGCACCTTCACCAATGACACCACTATCACACTTGGTCTCGTCCAGAAGTACATAGTCGTTTTGCAAAAGAGAGGACCAAAGCATAAACAGTCTTTTCAATGAATTCATATCAAGATCAGATGAATAATCTTGATCATGTGAATTCTGCGAGCCGTTTTCATTCTTTGATTCGCCAGGTGGACAGCCTGGACCCATCCACAACCCAAAATCATTTACCAGACAAGATTCCAAATCACCCATACGATATTTCTTCAAATTTTCTCTCTCTATACCAAATCCACATTGATTCTGCTCTTGTGTGTCTGATTCCCGCTTTGGAAAATCAATCAACAACCGAGCACACTTTACTTCAAGAGAAGTAGCCTTCAATGAAGAACAAGCCATCTTCCACATCCATTGAATGAAAGAATCAGGAATCATCAATACACATCTCGAATCACAGTCGCAAGAAATTCCAACGTGTTCCTCCCCCAAAATGACCGGATTCCGATCCAAAAAGCTGTAAATTGATTTGAAGCCTCTACCCCATACATTTTTGGATGTCTTGATCAATATTGATAACGGTCGAACAAAGTATTGATACACCAATCTATCAGATGTCGATTCTGATTTCTTAAACTCCTTCAACTTCGAAACCACTGATATCAAATCCTCTATTGCCTCTTCTCTCGATTGAAATCTGTAAAATCTCAACTGCTGTCCGGTTGTCCCAGTATCAGTATCCTTCACCTTAGAAAACACACGTCTTAAACCCAATGAGCTCTGACGTCCAGTTAATTTGGCAACGGCCTCTCCTCTCCTTTGATCTCTCGTCATCCCGCCTCCATCTTTCCATTCTTCATCGTTTGTCGCTTCGCTATCGTAGTCTACACCCTCGGCGAGACGTTTGCGATCAGAATGGTACGGGTGTTTGGAGGATGTCGAGTTTTGTACCGTGAATTGTTCGACGCGTGCCCAGTAGGATTCGTCGGATTCTACCGGCTGTGTGATGCTTGATGGTATTGTGGGTTTACTTTCATGGGGAGTGGTGGTACAGTCGTTATTGTCAGTTGTGTCCTCTTCATTGCCATTGGATTTATGTGACTGCAACGTCTCTCCATTACTTGTCTCACGATGATTAGACTGCATACTCGTATCTTTAGCGGTATCATTCTCGTCAGGTTTGCCCCCAACTGTACTCTCCACGACGGCAATTCTTCTGTTGACATCGGCACGAGCATTGGTGCCGTTTAGGCACTCGTCGAGGAAGTCCATTTTGAGCTTTTCGGATCGCTTGGCGTGGCCATTCTTTTTGATAACGATGGGGGAGTTTAAAATGGAGTCGTCGGAGGAGGATGAGTCGTCTGACATGGTGTTGCTTGTTGACTGTTCGTTGGCTCGGGGGGGGGGGGGGGGGGGTCCTGGGGGTCCGTCGGGGCTCGACTGATGAGAAAGAGAGCTTGGCTTGGCGGTGTGGGTAGCTGTGAGAGGATGTGAGAGGTAGGAACATCAAAATCAATGTTGAATACCTTCCATTCCCCTGAGGCAATCAGCAACCAGCTCACTTCGTCTCATTGCAGAAACCAATCCTGCAGTACCTCAGAAAAGGAAACCATGTGCTCACTAACCTTGATGCTCCGCTGTATCGTCATCAGCAGCGTGGCCTCATTATCATATTTAGATGCATTCACCTGGTCTGATCATTACAGAAGCGATCCGAGAGAAATTACCTGCACCCGAATACGAAATCTTCCGCTCATTACCAAGCCGCCCGCCTATTCAAAATCGCGCATCACAATGCTAGCAGCACCAGATTCAAAACAATTGGCTCGACAATTATATGAAGAGAATGTAATGCCAATAGAAGAAGATGATGATTTTACACACAATATCAACAATCGTTCCAATGGATACGACCAAGACAACATGTCGCCTCTAGAATCCGAATTCAAATCACTAATGACGACATTTTTAACCTATACGGAACAAGATATAAGATCATTGACGTCTACATCCTGTCGATATCTTGATTATGCAACGAGTGATGATGGTACAGTTTATAATAAGGGGCATAATGTGAGATCCAAAGAGATTGGTATACGGTATAGAGCCTTGTTTGAGGGTGTACAAAGGTTAGTTTTTTCATCAATTGCAAATGGACCTGGAACTTTCCTCACAACTTGTCCTGTATTATGGCACTATACAACACTCATTATATAAACAGTGGAGCTAGAGAACCGGCTGTACTAAAATCATTTTCTGTACTCTTCGAAGACTGTCTACCGATACGACTGGCAGGAAGGCGTATATACAATTATCTTGGCAAGGTTATTGAAGAAATTAGATTAGAAAGGCAAGGGGAGGTTAATAGGGCAATAGAGATGTGCAATCTAGATCGTGATGTAGTCGAATATGCTCGCAATGTATGGGATATGCTGATGGACACATCGTTGTTTATGGAGGATTCGTTGAATTCAAATGACTCTAAACAAAGGCCGCAGGATGTTGGTGTCTTATCTTTGTCTCAGCTGATCCATTTAGGTGTTGTGACAGTATTGGTAGATCAGAAGCTTGTTCAAGATCAGAGCGAGTTACAGTCATTGTTTGAAAGTGCCATTATTGCAGATAAACAAGAGAATCCAAGCAATGCAAAACATGAAACGCGAGAAATGACATTTGTAAGTTTTATCACAATGCTGCACCAATGCTTGAAGTCTAATGACATCCAAGAGGACAAACAAGAAACTCTTCAACTGAAAGATCTGCTGAAGCAGTTAGAACAACACATCTTAGAACAACGAAACAGCAGTGGAAACGTAGAGGATACCTCGACATTGCTAACTAAAAAGGCAATTCATAGCGGCAGCGACATGTCATGTAAGAAAAGACAAAGGCACAGTGATAGATTTGACGAGTATGTGTCAACATTTAAGATATGGGAAGAGAGGTTTGTAGGGAGCCAAAGTCACCCGTCACGGCGCTTAGGTGAGTAATACTTGTTTGGTTATTCAAATTAGTGAGTTTTTGGCTCTTAAATAATATTACTTGTCAGACATTCTTCGTGGATGCTTCAGTGGTGCACGTGATGCGAAAGTTGTGGCAGGATTGAAGATTGTGTATATGGACTACGCAGCACTGAGACTAGCTGGTGACTTGATTTTCAAGCTCGTGTCCAAAATTGCAGGATGAATATATCAGACTGTTCCTGATGCTATTTACATTTACTCTAAATGCTCATAGTATCACGCGAAGCCAAATCCTGTGTATGACTATGAATATATATCTTATGCTGTCTGCACCACACCGCTCGCAATCAATTTTTCAATCTTTGCCCTAACAACAGGGTTGGCCATTGCCTGATTCGCTGCCTGAGGATTTTCATTGAAATCTTTCAATATTTGTTGAATGACTGGATCCGTCAAGATCGCCTGAATCTCGGGATCCGCCATTCCATGACGAGCACGCTCCATTTTTTCTTCTTCTGTCATGGTGCTGCTAGCGTAATTGATGAGTGTTTGGACCTTTCGCATTCCGTCTTTACAGGCAGCATTAGTCGGATCGATTGCCAGACCGCATTTGTAACTCTCAATTGCTTTGTGACTGAAACGTAAAACACGAGGTGAAATGAATGTTAATTCTTCAAGGAAACACGTGCATCCGATGCAAAACAACTTACTTTTCTTTGATGAGAACCTCAATATCACCCTTACGAGCCCATGCCTTCACATACTTGGGATCAATCTCAATGGCCTTTTCAATATGCATTTTGGCACCTGCAAAGTCCATAATCTTACACAAAGCAGCAGCTAGATTGTTTCGAATAGGAGCATTGTTGGGCGCTCTCTTTACAGCCTCTTCATACTCTTTGACAGCATCTGCCCAATTCTTGGTTCTGAATGCCTCATTCCCTCTCTGCTTCGCCTCTTCAGCCTTGTCATCGTCCAAGTATGCTGCAACATCTGCCTTTTTCTTGTCCAGCTCCCAATTTTTCATCAACCTCTCTGTAGCTTTATCATAGTACTCCAATTGAGCCTCTTTGCAGCAGTCGATAGCCTTGCCTAAATCTCCCTTCTTTTGGTATGCCTTGGCACATCTCACAAGTGCCTTTGCTCGTTCCTCAAATGGGGCCCTGTTAGCCTTACCAACCTCAACAGCCTCGGTACAAGACTCAATGCACTTATCCCACTGCTTGGTAGTAAAATACAATGCAGCCTTGTTATTGATAAAAGTCATATTGGTAGGATCCAATGCACTAGCTTCATCGTAAGCAGCAAGGGCTTCATCAAACTTTTTGGCTTTGTACAATTCATTACCGCGCTCTTTGACTTTGATGGCTGCTTTGGCATCTTCCCTCTTCTTTCGTTCCTCGGGTGTCAATTCCGAGAGATCCTCTTCTTCCTCTACTACTGGAGCTGGTTCCTCCTTCATCGGTGCCGGTGCGGGACTTGGTTTGGGAGCAGAAGTCTCACTAGCAGCAGAGGAGCTCGGCTTGTCCTCTTCATCCTCTTCATCTCCACCGGCACCTCTCAAAGACAAGCCAAGTACCTCCATAATCCTCGGATCATTAATCATCTCTGTCAACGAATTGGGATTCGCCTGCAGCCTACGAATCTTGGCCATAAACTCAGCATCATTGAGATATGCCCTAGTTTTAGGATTCAACATAATCTGCTGAATGAGATTATCGCCAAACAGCCCAGACATTCCACCGGGCATACCACCACCAGAAAAGGAGGACGGGGGAGGACCATCCCTATCACGCTTGGCATCCTCCACACCCTTTTTCAACGCGGCATCAGCAGGGAATTTGGCCAACCCCTCCTCAAAAGCGGCAATGGCATCGTTATACCTCTTCAATGCGTGAAGTGCCGCGCCTTTTCTTGAGTATCCCTTGCTGAAATCGGGATTTAGGGCGATGGTACTTTTGGCGTCTTCGAGGGCGTTGTTGGCATCGCCTTTTTTGAGGTAGGCTGCCGAGCGGTTGGAGTAGTAGACGTGGTTGGTGCCGTCGGCGTTTATGGCCTTGGTGTAGGATTCGATTGCTTCGGTTAGCTTGCCTGCTTGGAGTGCGGCTGGAGAGGTGGTTATTGTGATTATTTGAGCGAGTGAGAGGTCAGAGCTCGAATTGCAAATTACAGATGACATGTAAAGTGACAAACAGATGGTGTTCATGATCATTTGCTCACCATTCCCAGCGGCCTTGAACTCTTCAGCTTGGGCGTTTGACATTGTTGTGTGTTGCTTTTGTGGAGTGCAAGAGAAATGTTGCTACGGTGTGGCTTGATTTGATTGGGAGCTTGATGGATCTCTATCGAAATCTTGTGGCTTGGGCTCGCTTATTATGCGTCGGGGAGAAAATAGGCGGGAGATCTCCAAGAGATGGAGGGACGAGGTTTATTTAAAACGATTACCTGTCGCGTTCGATCGAATCTCACTGTCGCCTCATCGACCCAACATACAACCAGATACAACCTTACTAATGCTTTCATTTCAATTGACGATAGCAACGCTGGCTGCTGCTGCAGCTGGACGTTCGCTGCCAGTATGTGCATTCAACATACTGAGCACCCATCATTATTTGACCCATCACGTGTCTCTATCATCAACAATATCAGTATCGAATGAAATAATACTACCAGACATCAAAGATACGCCAATCGACAGAAGACCGCATGAACAACGAGTAGCAGCACCGCGAAATGCGCGTCGTCTCAATCATGCATTTCAACATCTCTATCGTCATTTGGATCGACGTTGGGATGACAATGATTGGAAGGCAGATCAATGGTCGAATGATGTAGAGTTTCAACAGAATGCCCAATTCATTATTAAAGACATCGTTGACGCAAACTCGACAATTGCAGCTATACCAGTAGATCGAAATGCGGTTTTGTCGGCGATTCATTATCTACATTTTCATGGAGGGTACAGTTTAGATGAAATACAAGATATGCACCAATCGTTCCCTCCGTTGTTTGAGATTGATGTCATGAGACATTTGAGGCCTAAAATGAGATTTCTGAAGGATTGCATGGGTGGTGGGTATAACACAACTTTTAAGGGGATCACTCGACAAGTTCTTAGTCCACAACTGAGAGATGTTATCCCAGCAAGTTTCTTTGGAGCGAGGTTTGAACGAACGATAGCCCCACGCCACGCCTTCTTAGTCCATGCTGGCATTCCTCATGGACAGCAATTGTGGGAATCTGCTGATGGCAAAACACTGTTTGAAGACTTTCTACTGATGCACAGAAAACCCAAGCAATTTGCTGCTATGTGCAACAGTTGGCGTAACAAGTATACACAGAATAAGCTCAGCAACAATCTGCCAATCACAGCAGAACAAGTGGTGGCATTCGACAAGTTGTTTCAAAGAGGTATGCTCTCGGCAGCTCGAAACGATACTGCATATGTATTTCCAGATGATAAGAACAAACAATATTCTGATGATCCCTCGTTAATGACAACTGCTAATGTGACATCGGCACAATTGATACGATATCTGATTCAGCACGGTGCCAATCCATATGAAGAAGATGTTCGTGGCGCTTCATTATTTCATTGGGCAGCTGGTTGTGGCAATTTAGATGCCTTGAGGGAGCTGGTTGAATGTTGTAATGAGTTGAACGTTTACAGAGTAGCAACAAACGATTGTACAAACTGCCGTGGTATCGAAGCTGCACTTTTATGGAAAGCCTCTCGCGATCATGCCACCCCGCTTCATTGGGCTGCGGCTGGTGCTGGTCCTAAAGAGTTTGGTGAGCATTTCGAACCCTATTGCATTACCAGCAGTATCCAGTATGTAAATGTATCTTACAAACATGGTGTCATCTATTCATCATAGGCATTGGAGGACATTTATCAGTCTGCAACTATCTGTTAGCATTATGCCAACAGCAGGGCCTCATATCAGAAAGGAAGCTAATCGATTCACAAACAAAAGATGGTAACACAGTCCTGATGTGGGCTGCCTGGTCACGCTCCTTGGACGTAGTTAAGTTACTTGTACGAGGAAGAGCCGATACAACAACATGCAATCGCAATGGTTGTTCGGTGGCACATTGGGCGGCATCAGGAGGTAGCATCGCTGTGTGCAAATACTTGGCAGAGATTGCACATGTTGACTTTTCTGTAGAAAACTATGCTGGAAACACGCCGTTGTCACATGCTGTGGCATATGGTAGAGTGGATGTAATCAAATGGCTCAGGGAAGATATTAAGGTTGAAGACAAATACGGTGCAGCTGCAGATTTAGCCATGGATTTTGTTAACTGGGCCGATTCCGGTCTAGGACTGATTGGAGAAGAAGAAGAGTTTGAAAGACGTAAGGTATTTGATATGTTCAAGGACTGGAAGCTTGAGATGGAAGATGATGGCTAATTATAGAGATAAAAACACTACATTCGTGTAGACAAATGGCAGTCGTAAGATAGCTACATTATTGGCCCTCTTAATATGCAGCGCATGTACTCTGATATTACTTCTTGTATAGATAGGTATTTGAACACACTCCTCCAACACACCCAAAAGCCAGATTGTCAGATGGTGAGACGTTTGCATCTTCGAAGTCACGGTATGCTTTCAACTTTAATTTGGCATCTTCTAACAAGGAATGCCAATCAGTTCGAAGTATTATATCATTACCAGGCAGTGGAAGTATTATCCTCTGTCTGGATTCAACAACTGCCATAACATCAACAAGTCTAACGCGGAAATAAAGGTTATAAATTTTTAAAGGAATGGTCTCAGATAGAGGAACCCGTTCTTCTTGATATGAAGTTTGTCCTTCGTAGTCTCTGACTTCTTTTAACCGAGTTCGGCTAAAATCTTTTGAGAATTTGGTCCAGAAGGCAGAAGTTTTTCGTATACCAGTGATCTCTTGGCACACGTTGACAATTTCGTTGTACTTTTTATCTCCAATTAAACCACACAGAACAGAGGTTGAATGTTCTGCACTGATTGATACAGAATCATCTATCGATGCCGATGCTTCTGAAAAGGTCGAGGTTGAAAGCCTGTGTAGAACTATTGGCTTTGTCATCGACAACGTTTTCCCCGGCTGTGTGTCATTGTCAGGTTTCTTCTTTGCAATATTCAGTAATTTCTGAGCAAGAACTCGTAGAGTTTGCCTCAGCTTGTCTTCGTTGTTTCCATCCACACATTTCCAAGTTGTGGGCAATGAGGAGAACTTGAGCGCTATCCTCTTAGTTTGAGAAGGCTCTAATGCTGGCATCATTTCTGAGATGATCCGCTCTCTGCAACATGTCACAGTATGGTGATCATCCATTATTAGAATTGCATTTGGGAAAACAATGAAATTGCACGAGAACAACTATCGATTGACTTACATCATTTCACATGCCAGCCGCTTTCGTTCAACTGACAGTGGACTTCCACCTCGACATTGCGACATCCTTATGATCATAAGTCCAGCAAGACAACACTTACTATTATTTCATGTGTAGAATCTGTTGTTAGGAGCGTTCAAAAGGTTACGAGACAGGAGACAAGCGTGTTGTCGCCACGGGCATCGGTGGTTTGTGGGCGGAGTTGGGCCGGTCTGTGAGCGTGATTGTTGCTTCAAGACTCAAGACATAAACCAAGGGGTCTCAAAAGAACAATGAAGAAGCAATCAGCCCCTGCATAGGTGGAGATAGGTGGTCGTGAATTTTGAATTATTTTTTTGTCCCCGCCGATGTTTACCTACTCAAGCGAACCTAGTATCATTTTTTTGTCCGGCAAAATCAATCGTTCAGAATTCACGACCAGAAATCATGAGATTGTTCCGAGAATGCTTTGCGTTGGTTAAAGTTGCTTCAACGAACCAAAACGAACAAAACAAAGGGTCTCAAAGAACAATGAAGAAGCACAAAGTAACGTAGGCCTGCACCGCGTGACAGTGTGGGTGTGGTACCAGTCATTAATTACTTTGACGCACTATTTCTACTTTGACGCTTTATGACGTTTTATTGCTATTCCTACGTAGATTGTGTAGATTTCTGGGACTGATCGGCTTGTCACATAACTTTTTGGCGCGCCAACTCTCTCATTTCAAAATTTACATAGGAATCAATACAAAGCATTGTTTTGCCGCCGACGACAATGCACAAGCAAAGCAACACAATCAACACAACCAATTGCACCTTCACCCAACCATGAGCCTCTCCGCTGCTGCTGTAGGCGTCAACATCAGTCTCGCTGCACTCAAGCAAAGAGTCAGTAGAGCCAACCGAATGCAAAATAAGCCAGTTGTCCAAGAAGTTAATGTTGGTGTGTCACCCTCCACTGCTGTATCAACTTTGACCCCAACAACAGCAACTCCGCCAACTGATGTTCCTAATGTTGCTCCGCCAAACTCTTTGGCCCCGACTTCTGTCACAGCTTCAGATATCCAAGCTGACATCAACCAAACTGCTACCGATTCAGCCACAGCGTCAAAAGCTGGACGTCCCAAGGGCACAACCAATGCCAAGAAGGCAGAAGACAAAGCCAAGCTTACTAGATGCATTGAAATGATTTCAATCATGTACCACAGTGAGCGTCAAAATGTTAAAGCCGAGACCGGAGGGAAGGGAAGAGTAAAGAAAGGCTTTTTAAATGAATTGATTGATGAGCAAAAGAAAGAGCATGGTGTCATCGAGTTTATCTCACCTGATACGATTTGCACTCGTGTTGATAGAGGACGGCTAACTGTCAAACACCGTGGGACAGTATCACCAGTTGAGGAGCTAGAGAATTATTTGGTGAGTGTCGCTATTCAGATGTGCAAGATCAACCAGCCTCTATCATGTGGCGAAGCTTTGGCATTGGCGAACTGCTTCATTGATGGAAAGCCAATGCAGGAGAGATTAGCTGAGTTCCAAATGAGGAGGAAGCTTGGAAAGGAAGGCTTCCAGTACGGCACGCTCACTCAAGGATGGTGGTATGGCTTCCTGAAGCGCAATGCATTTCGAATTGTGACAAAGCGTGGAGAGAAGTTTGCCTGCATGAGAAGCAATTGGACAACGTATGAGAACATAGCCCAGATGTATGATGTCATTTATGATGAGATGGTGGATGCTGGTGTGGCAGTTTACCTCGAGGTGAAAATCTTTACCAATCGAGAAGGCAATGTCGTCGATGAGGAGTTTGCCTATGGCTTTGTACAAGACATCAAGATCACACACCCAGATTACATCCTCTTTGCCGATGAGGTAGGGTGCAACACATCGCAGAAGGATGACGGGAACGTTGGCGGCAAGAAAATGTTGTGTGAGCCAAAGAATCGTCCACGTGAGACAGCATCGACAAAAGACCATCACTTTACCTTGCTGCCATTCACTTCTGCTAATGGGGAGGCTGTTTGCTGCGTGGTCATCTTCAAAGGTAAAAACACAACTGGAGTACCCATTGATTGGTTGTATGGTATTGATTTTGAGGTTGATCCTGTTCTGGATGATGATGGAGAGATTGTTTTTACTGACGTGAACATTGGCGAGGGTAAATTCTACCCAGGTGGTCCTACATGCAATTTCCGTGGCAAAAAGGTGCCCTGCATGGCATTTGTTTCAGAGAGTGGTGGTATTACGGCGGAGATTTTGGTTGACGTGTTGAAGAACTTCGATGAGCTTGACTTGCTTCCACGGACAGAGAATGGCCCAACTCCTTTCCTCTTAGTCGACGGCCACCACAGCCGTATGTCTCCACAGTTCATCGAATACATCAATGACAAGGGTCATCTCTGGAGAGTTTGTTTTGGTGTGCCATATGCTACATCTTTATGGCAGGTTGGTGACTCGGCCGAGCAGAATGGAAAGTTCAAGAGTTTGTGGTATGCTTTGAAACAGGAGCTCCTCAAAACCAAGATACGTTTGCGGATGGCTGAAGTCATCAACCCTTCGGATGTCATGCCGATATTGCGTGTCATCTTCCCACAAGCTTTCAACCACCATCAACACAATTTGAATGCTGCAGCCGATCGTGGATGGCTCCCTCCTAACCGACAACTTCTGAACCACCCTAGTCTCGCCAAACCAACTGAAAGCAATGTGACTAACAACTCAACTGTACAAACAACCGCTGCAAGTGGCAACTCTCTCCTGCCTCTACCTCCACCAGAGCTACCAGTGAACATAGAGGGTGGAATGGCTGCAGATGTTGTGTGTACTTTATATTCTGCATTCGTCAAATCTGGTGCTGCGAAGAAGGCCCAGGAAAAGAGGACACGTGATTCTGAGAGTACTGCAGTGCGACTGAAGAAGGCCAAGACTCTTTCTTCTGGCGTGCTGGCAAAGATGGGCATCCACTCTCTCAATGACGAAGCAGTTAGAAGTGAGGTCCATGATCGCCAAGTGGAGAGAGTTGAGACTGTGAAGAAACAGAAGTTAGATCGTCATAACAGGTCAGTCAAGCTGTTGAAGGCAGTTGAGGCACTTCGGGAGAAGTATGGGGACGAGAAGGTGCACCTCTTCTCCAAATGCACCAAAGATGAATGTGGTTCTTACCTTCAGTACAAGAAGAAGCCAGGTAGACAAGACCCTGCCATGCCAAAGGATCTCGAAGAACGTAGGCAGCGTTGTATCGAGTGGATTGGACGCCTCTCTCCTGCTTCCTCCCCACACGCCAGTGACGATGAGGGTGACGCTGACGATGATGTAGATGGTGTGTCTGCCGTGTCGGCAATGGCTGGTGTCGAAGTGGACTCCTCTGAAGACGTTGATGAGTACGGTGAGCCTT
>JALLPI010000476.1:0-20628 GCA_036939935.1 Cyclotella atomus | reverse complement strand
CATAACGCGTACTTGAGTATTATTCTGTATTGGATTCAAATCAATACCTCATATTAATCATCCACCATAGGACGCACTTCTTCGTCTCCGCTTGACTTGATAACAGCAATTCCACTGTGACCTTCCGATCTCTTCTTCGTTGGTGATCATGGGTATCATTCTGAAACTGGTTCATTCTGATACCTCCGTTACAAACTTAATAGCTATATATATACATTCCCTCCGGTCCACTGGGTTTGTATGCACCCGTGGGTATAATTGTATCATGAATATATAACAAACCTCTGATCTATTTTGCGTCGGGTGGGGATGAAAGGTTTTGTATGGGGTCGTATTTACCTTTTCTATTTGTAATACTGTCTCATCCAACATGTACTTCTCTCTTATGTTTTCAACGCCATCATCTGTCCTCTCTCAACGCAACAAACAAACGAGTACAAGTGACTACCGTACGGGACGACGTGATGAACAGGGATCGATCCCGTCATAAGACGTGACCTCATTATCTGACGTATAACATCAAGAGGTGGTGCACCGTCAAAGAACTCGGCTTAATCCTCCCCCCTCGCCATTGCGGATGAGTTGTGAGGTTGTTCAAAAACCGTTCTTCAGATGATATCATACCCATGCTCATTGACAATTTCTTTTGCCGGAAAAGTAATTCCATGACTGTAACACCGATTGAAAATTACTCAATGATACAGTTCTGATTGGCTGTCCACCACACAACAGACAAGCAGGTTCACATAGTGATCCACACAGATATGAAATGAGAATTGATCTGATATTATACATCTTCTTTATCTGATGGTCACCGCGCTGGGCGTCTCAATATAGAAATGCTACTTTACATCACTCAAATGTATTGTCTTTCCGCTGCAATACTATCCCGAAGTAACTAATCACTATGACCCCTGTGGATTAAGTTTCGCATCGGGTCCAAAGGTAGTTGGATCCCCTCTGTAGCTTGGAATTAGAGACATGATGATGTTCACATACGCCTGCTTCATAGGAATTAGCGAATACTGTGGAATCAACAATCTCGTCTGCACGTTCTCCTTCACCGATAGGACATCTTCCATCATGAAACGCATAAATAGGCGTTCCCTATTGGCAGAGGTCTTCACAGTCTCATCCACTGCCATGTCCACCAGTTCATCTCTAGCCCATTTCTTGGGTTGACATAATCCATTCTTGATTGCCTCCCCGACCAGGTATTGCTTTGCTATATCACCTAACTCGTAGACATCGCCGTTGTTCATGGTCAGGGTGAGTGTTGACGTTTGCACTGCCTTTCTCACATTGTGCTCACGAATCGACTTCAATTCGCCTGAAGGAAGCTGGAATGGATCCTCACTGGATGGATGACTGCGATAACCCCATCCATATTCTTCAGCCCCGATCACTTCGTGAGTGGTCCATCCTTCTCTTTGTTTACCATTAACGGTGAAAATCATTAGAACAAAATGAGAGGCTTCAGGTGCGTCACTTTAGGCGGGAAACGTGACATCGAATCTTTTCTATTTACTGGTGTAGCAGTAGTTTGATACTTATCTCTTTACAGAATTTCAACACTTGTACCTGCCTGTTGAATGCAGTCATCTCAACAATAACTATGTAGTTTTTCTGTTATATAATGTGTCAGCAAAATTTAATATTATACCTCTTCTCTATCCGATGATTTCCAACTTTACGAAGCTACGAATATCTCTCTGATCTCCCCATTCCTAACATTACAAGCCCCCTGACTTTTCGGAGCTCGCCGCGCTGGGCGTTGAAATGTTAAACCTCTTACTCTTACAAATGCATACATCATACATTCACTGTCAAACCATATTGCGCAACTTGCACAAATAATATTGTACTTTGATACACAATGTAAGTACTTGCTATTTCTACTGCCTCTTGACACCTTTTATATGCTGTTCTTATGTAAATGCTATGTTCTATGTTGCGCATCTTGCACAATAAGCCATCAGTCAAGACTATCATATTAAACCTCTTACAAGTGTATATTCACTGTCAAACCATATTGGGCAACTTGCACAAATAATATTGTACTTCAATACAATATACAATTATTGCAATGTTACTGCCTATTGACATCATCTTGTTCTTAGTTCTTATGCTACTGCTATGTTAAGCATCTTGCGCAAATAATCATCAGTTAAGACTCTCATATTAAATCTCTTACAAGTGCATAAACTCATTGACTTCTATCTCTATTATCATGATATAGATATGTGTTTCAATACAAAATGCTTTCAACTTTTACTGAAATGAGACAGTGCTCAATGTATGTACTGGTAAGGTATGAGAGTCTTTGCTGCTGATGCTTTTTGCGCAAGATGCGCAAGAGCTAAGATGTGCAAGCTATCAATAGATAGACAGTAAAATTGCAATTGTTGTGTATTGAAACACATAATAAAATGGTATTGAGGAGAGACACATTATTTGCAACAAACAAATGAAGTCTTCAGTCAGCATTATTTTTCAGAGAAGAAGGTGATTAAGAAGGGTTAACCCTAATCAACTAAGGCTCGATTGACTTTCCATCTGAACGGAAATTGATTTCCGTTCGTTTCAAGAACACGTCACACGTCGAATCTTTATGTCCAAGAACACTACTTCAACTTCAAAGTTGACTATTACTTGAGTGAGGAGCATGAAGACCCAAAAAACACTACGGTCGGTAAAACGACCATTTTTCCGTGATCACGTTTTAGCTCACTTTCACTTGAACTTTACTTCTCGTGATCACGACGTTAATCCCAAATCCACACCCAAACACCCAAAAAATAAGATATCAAGGCACGAGCCTGGAGGCTGGGCAAGCTCGAGACCTCTCGAGACATAGAGAAGCCGAGCTGTATGTACGATAGCCAGCTGTACCAGAGCGGGACACTTTGTCAATAATCTGGGGGACAGCAGCGATGCGGCGGCTGTTCAATTACTACTGGGCTGGTTCCCCAGATGATGAAGGTGACAGCGCCTCACAGGTCGAAGACCAAGCGGTCGAACTTGAAGACGAGAAGTCAAAGACAGACGATGATGCTGAAGCTCTAGTTGACAATGAAGTAGAGCACGATGCTGCTGCTGCTGCTGCTGCTGTCGAAGTAGATGAAGTAGAAGTGAGTATAAATGCAGGCAATCTTAATTCGGCTGAGCAAACTTCAACTGTAGAGGAACCAGGAGAAGGTCTTCACGCAGCGGCAACTCCAGAGGTCGATGTCGACATTAGCTCACAAATCAATTCGCCAGATCGAGTAGAAGTTTTGGCGAAAGAATCAGATGACGAAGGTGACACTCAGACCAGTCCAGATGCAGAATCAGCAGCAGTTATGTCTATTAGTGCAGAGAAGATTAGTTTAGAAACTGCCGCAGTTGGTGCACAAATAAATTCAGATACTGTTACTAAAGAGCAGGCTGATACTGATGCCTCAATATCGGTAGATAAGAAAGTTAGTGTGGTTCCAATGGATCAAATTATTGCTGAGAAGCACGTGAATTTTGATTCAGATAACACAAAGCAAGAGATGAAAATGCAACAAGTTCAGATGTTTGAGCAGATTACGGATGATCTTGTCATACCCAAAACAACAATCTCACCTCCAATAGAAACAGAATCAAAGACCGGAGAATCCAATCTGTTGCATGAAGAGATTGAAAGGGAAGACGATGTCTACCCGAAAGCAAAAAAGTTTTTAGCCGAGATATCAGTGGTCGATGAAGAAGACCAAACACAAACCATTCCTCCAGAACAAGCTGCTCAAATAATTGGATTTGATGATGGCGACGACTCCCAAACTGTGTTGACAACGCGCACTACAGCCACAACTGTGTCAAGACGAGTCCAGACACAGATTACAACTAGCTCTGTTGGCGAAGGGGGCAAAACCTACGAAGACCAATCTCTGTTTGATATATTGGATAGAAATTTTGAGGAGCTGGGAGATGCAGGGGTGGGATTTAGGGATGTGAAATTGTGCTTTGTTGCATTTTCTGTGGTTTTTGCACCTTCAGATTCGGTTGTGGACGAGGGCGCGCCTGTAGCTGCTTCTGCTCCTGCTGCTGCGTCTAATGGAGCGGCAACACCTAATGACGAACACGAAGACAATGGAGGCCACATGCCAGAGCATGAACAAGCAAAGCTGCAATTGATAAATGCGGAGGAAGAGGCACGCAAGAAGGTATATCGACCTAACGTCCCTTTGTCTGTAGCTTTTGCTCTCTGGAGGCAAGTTTTGCGGTCATCTCCAGGAAAAGATGACACAACAACTTTATCTTATATTAGAAGCACTCTGGTTTTACTCGGTTTGGTGGAGCTATCATCTATTGACAGAGAAGATGTCGCAGTTCATGTTATTGCCAACAACAGAAGAAATGTTCCAAAATCATCATGCATTGAGTGCCTACGTCTACATCACGATATCAATCAGCAATATGGCGAATATTTGGCGTACGGAGATCACGACGAATCTTTTAAGTCTATAGTCGAGACTCATGTACGCAAATGGAACGATGCCGTGATGGAAGAAGCCATCACAATGGGCTCAAATGAATACACCATCAGGATGCAGCCCTTGAATACCATGCGAGCATACCACATGCAAGATGCCTTCGATTTACTAAAAGACAAATCGTTTGTGAGAAAGCGGGTACGTGTACTGGGTGCTTCAGAGGCTGCCCTGGCTCATATCCGTGATATTGATGAATTGTTACGTTTGATTGATAAACGGATGCAATCTAACGATCCAGTGGTAGAGCCCGTCGATGAACAAGACGGAGTATTAAGTGCATTTGAACAACTGAAAAGGTATTGTATTCATACTTCGAATGAGTTGACGAAGCACAATACCGAGGGCGAGACAGGTGATAATACTGAAACTGCCACGGCACATTCATTAGACAAAACAACATTATCTAAAATCCGTGACGTAGGCAAGGCACTGCATCTTATCGGTACTTCACTTGGAGGGTACGGCTTCTTTGATCAAGAAATGGAATACTACAATGAATCACTCAGATTGAAAGAGTTATGCGCTCGTAATAAACTGGATCATGTCTCCATATCCGACACGCTGCATTGTATGGGCTTTTCAATGGATAATGCTGGCAGAAGTGAAGAGGCATTGGAGTTTTATGATAGAGCTTTAGACATAAGATATGAGCAATTGGGTGACGATGACTTGCGTGTGGCAGAAACACTTCATAACAAGGTGAGTTTGGCTCTCTAAGCTTACAAAACTGTATGGCGCCTCTCATTCCTGTATTCTTTCGTAGGGTGCTTTGCTCTGCGATGAAGAGACATCTGAAGAGGCCATGGAATGTCTAGAAGAGGCTTTAAGAATACGAGAGCTACACTATGGCGAGGAACACGAGAGCTGCGCAGACACCATGCAGTGGATGGGAAACTTGCTGAGACAATACGGTGATCCATCAGATGCATTGGAATACTTCAAATTCGCACTGAGGATAAAACAAATCAGATTAGGTCCCGATCATATCGACGTAGCCAACACACTCTTCAATACGGCTGTTCTATTAGATGATGTTGAAAAATATGACTTGAGCCTGCTTGCGTATAAAGAAGCCTGCAGAATACGAAAGCTCGTGCTTGGAGAAAAGAACCAAGACGTTGCGGATACATTGTTTTGTCTGGGAAACGTTGCGAATGCCATGGAAAGCCACGAAGATGCTATGGAATACTTCAACGAATCCATCCAAATTATGGAGGCTTTGCTCAAAGATGACGACGTGTATTATGGAGAGACGAATGACTCTCTGCTTTTTATCTCAACACCTTATTCAATCAAGCCAGGGTTATTAGATCAATATCAAAAGCTAAATAAGTGCCTTGAAGAGGTATTGCCTCTGACCAAATTACTCGTTGGGTCCAATCATGGAGACGTTTGCAAGCTACTTAACCGGATGGGAGATGTTTATAAGAGACTTCACGATTGGGACAATGCAATTGGTAGCTTTCAGGGGTGAGCATTGCTTTTATCTTAGCCTTGTTCATCAACACTTTTCGATGACTTATACTATATTTCCTTTACTCAGTGCACTGAGAGTGAAGCGGGTGGACGAAGACGTGGACAGCGATGATACAGAGGTTGCCACGTTGTTACAAAAGAAAGGCGAAGGTGAGCCAAATCACGATTTATTATTTCTGTTGAATATGCATCTACTCAACACCCTTTCCATCCTTATTCATCTTGCCAGTGCACTTGTACAAAACTGAGTTTAGCAGAGCCAAGTCAACATTTGATGCATCTATGAAAATACGAGAGAAACTGCTCGGTAGAGATACCAGTGCATTTGCATCCTCTTTGTACTGTCTTGGCGTAGCCCATCATTGCTTAAAGGACTATCAGCACTCAAAGGTCTTATTGCAAGAGTCAGTAAAAATTCAAACGAAGCTGCACAAGAAATGCTCTCTTCGTGTTGCACAATCCCTTTGTTGGCTTGGAAGGAACCACCAGAGCCTTTGTCAACCCAACAAGGCACTGGAGAAGTATCTTTCAGCTCTTCAGCATTGCAAATCGAACAAAAATGCGACCGACTACAGAATGGTCGTGATGGTTCTCCATACAATCGGGGAGATATACGAGAGTGATAAGGTCAACCAGCCGGACATGGCCTACAAGTGTAAGTCAAAATGCTCAAATACAATTTGCAAGACTCTCTCGTTCTCATCTTCAATTCACACCGCCAAAACAGGCTATACCGAAGAAATAAACATGATTGAATCCAAACTGGATACACAGGAAATGGTAATCGCCAGACAGTTAGCGCTAGCCCACTATAAAGCTGGCTCACTCTGCCAAGCTCAAGAAGATGTCAATGAATCAATTGTACATCTTGAGAAAGGTCGAACTTCTATTAAGCAAACAGAAGGCGACAACCAAGATACAGAGGCCATGATTGCAGACACACTCGGTGTCCTCTATGCATCGAAAGAGGACTACATCAAGGCAAAACAATACTTCTCTGACAGTTACAGCTTGTATGAACAAACTCTGGGAAGAGAACATATTACCACATCAGACTGCGCATTTCGTCTGGCCGAATGCCTGGAACACGTTGGGTCAAATCTTGCTCTTGATTTTTACCTGGAATCTCTCCGAGTTCACAGGTTGCACATCGACAACGATGACGAGAGAGCCGGCACGCTGTTATTCTCAATAGGTAGAGTACATCTCAGCAAAGACGCCTTTTTAGATGCAGTGACATCATTTGACGAGGTGCGTTCTCTTTACGTGCTGTCTCTTGTAACTTACAACTTACTTAACTGACCGTCATTGAGATCAGGCGCTCGGAATAAGAAAACGAGTTTTTGGAGACTCGATTGTACTTGCAGAGACGTATCATCAACTGGCTAACGCACATGTCCAGCTTCATCAGTGTGAAAAGGCTCTCATATATTACAAAGAATCCATTCGCATCATTAAAAAGGTTGGTGGCAACAAAGGCACTCTTTATCAGGTTTCGCTTGATATGGTATGTCAACAATGGTTATTTCTTTTGCTCAATTGTTACTCCTCTAACACTGGAGTCTGATTCTTAATTCGGATACGCATCAGGCGAATTGCTGCGAGGATATAGAGAATTACTCGTTTGCCATTGAATGCTACAACGATTGCTTACAGGCGACTGAGGAGCTGAATAGCAAGCAAAATATTGCCGTGGTTCTTCGACGAATGGGCGAGATCCATATGAATAAGTTACACAACTATGCTGATGCAACAAAACTCTTTCTCGATGCATTGGAGCTGCTTAGATCAGAAAGCGATCAAGAATTATCTGACGAGGATGAGTTTATTGCGCTAGGGTTGACTTTTCAGCTTGGTCAAGTCTACGCGCTCGCCCGAGAGTTCGAACAGGCTCTCGACTTTTACGAAGAGCACATAAAACTTGTTGAATCGATCGAACCAGTAAACGAAGAACTAGTTGCTGATTCATTGTTGGAGATGGGGGTCATATTGGCAGATATGCACGAAAACTCGGACTACGAATTGTCAGTAGAAAAGCTAAAAGAATGCCTTATCATCCGGAGGAAGGTACTGGGCACCGAAAGTGAAAAGGTAGCAGATGTTCTACTTAAACTGGCTGCAGTTTATGAAAGGACCGAGGAATTTAACGAAGCAGTGAAATGTTTGACCGAGGCGCTGCGAACCTACAAAATGACTCATCAAATAGCCAAATCTTCCAATACATATCATGCACTTGCTAAGATTAAGGCAAATGCAGCAGAGAAATCGAATTCCGAAGCTGATCGTAAAGCAGCAATTGAATGCTATGAGGCAGCAATCAATACTCGAAGACAAGATCCTTCCCTGGACGACCTTGAACTTGCGTCAATGCTTTACGAGTTTGCCACTTTGTTGTGCCTCGATAACAGTTATAACGAAGCATTGCCTCGTTTGGAAGAAGCTCTACGAATACAAAAGAGTAAAAGGGGGCTAAGAGATGAGAGAGTCGCGAACATTTTGTTACGGAAAGCCGAGTGCCACGTCCACAGCAACAAATTTGACTCATCTCTCGTATGCTTAGAGCAAGTAATATTCATCCAGGAATCTTTGGCGTTCGACATTGATACCGTGCTCCTAAACCATCTACTAGGCATCACTTATTTGGAGAGAGGGGACTATGAAAAATCAATTTCAACTTCAGTTGCAGCATTAAAGAGGATGAAAATGGAGTTTAACCAAAATAGCCTTGAGTGTGCTGATATATACAACAATTTAGGCAAAGCATACGGAAGACTGAACGCTTATGACAATGCAATCGAATCTCTCGTCGAGGGTGAGTTAGTGCTGCTATGCCTGATGAATTTATCAGGTCTCACCGTTACAATGATCTCCCCCTCCAGCTCTCAGGATACAAAAGGTTGAACTAGGGAATGATAGTATTGAGTACGGTGAAACAGTCTTACATCTGGCAGAAGTACACATATCTGCAAAGAAGCATTCACAGGCGATAAACTGCTTGGAAGAGTCGAAACGCGTCTTTGAGTTGTTTCCAGAGGAGAAAAGTTCACTCGCCGATGCTCTCGAAATGAAGGCGGGTAAGAATCAAGACTATATTTAGACCTCATCAAACACACGCCACTAAACCCATCTTCTACTCAACATAGACTGTCACTTTGCAATGAAAGACTATCCAGCAGCTGCGTCTACTTTTGATGAATGCATCTGTATTGTTGAACGCATAGACCCCGACGCAAACAAAGAACGCATTGCATCACTCATGCACAGACTAGGGAAGTCTTACACAAATGATTATGACGACGCATTTGCATCATATAGAGAATCCATCAGACTTTACAATGAAGCCTTAGGCTCCGATAATCTTTCTGTTGCAAATGTAATGTACGATGTAGGGATGCTGACGCTGGAGGATGGGCACAATGAGAAGGCGTTCAATTGTTTCACCGAAGTTATCAGAATATATACACTTCGAGATGAAGAGCATAATCTCAAAGTGGCCGATGCCCTAGTCCAAATAGGCACAATCCAAGCAGATAATTCTGACTATGAAGAAAGTACAGAGAGCGTCAATAAGGCCATGCGTTTGTACAAGAACGAACTAGTCAACGATACTGTTGAAATCGGGAAAGCATTGCTTCTTTGCGGTAGACTCAATGATGTGACAGGCGATTATGAGAAGATGATGTCGAATTTCGATGAGGCGCTACGTGTTTTCAAAGCTGCAGCAGGTGAGACTGATATGAACGTCTCGATTGCTCTCTCAAACATTGGGGTCGCCTACTCCAGAGTACAAAAGTACTCAGAGGCAATAGAGAAATCCAAAGAGGCCCTGAGAATCAGAAAAATGCACACAAGCAATGATCGCGATGTTGCTGATAGCCTGTTTAATATTGGCAACCTGTATTACGAGTGGGGCGAATCCCAAGAGGCCGTCCCGTATCTTAAAGGTTCCCTTAATTTGTATCGAGCCCTGCTGGGAGACGATGACATCGCGATCGCAAACTGCCAAGTCAAGTTGGGCACCATCTACTACAACTCAGGTGAAGTTGACGAGGCTGTTAACTCGTTCAGTGAGGCTCTTTATGTATGCGAGGAAGCAGAGGAAGACGCAGAACAGTTACTCATACCAGTCTACAAGGGGCTCGGTAACTGCTACTTCTCTAAAAGAGATTTGGAACTTGCACTTGAAAGCTTTGCGTCCTGCCTCAAGATACAAAAGTTAGAATTTGGGGACGATTGTGCTGAAATTGGAGATACCTGCGATTCAATTGGGCTCGTATATTTGGAGAGTGGCAAGCAGGCAGAGGCAATACAGCTTTACAAGAAGGCTTTGCAGATCCACGAGCGCCATCACGGAAAGACTTCTCCGCAGTGTCTCGCTAGCCAAATCAACATTTCCAAAGCTCTAATGGCAGAAGATAGGTGTGATGATGCAGTTGAAAAGCTGCACGAATACATTGAGCTGTATTCAACTCAGGGTAAAGAGTCAGAACAAATCGCAATGATATACCAGCAAATAGGAATCGCTTTGAGCAAAAGCAGCCAGCACGACGATGCAATTGTGGCTTTCAACAAGGCGCTAGACTTGAGGATAAAGATTTTTGGGAAGGAGAGTACCCAAGTAGCCGAAGCAATGCTTGATCTAGGAAGTGCTCTCGAAGAACACGATTCAGATGAGGTATGTTAGTTTACTTTAAGACAGAATCGTGATTACCGAGAAGCATTGTTTTTACTCTCAACATCTGTATTCTTGCAGGCTCTTACCTTATACGACCAAGTCATATCAGTCCTTCAGTCATTTCCTGATTGCGATAAGAGCAAAGTAGCAGGTGTATACTCACGAATTGCTGCCATTTTTAGCAAAGAGAACAAGTTTGAAACATCTCTAGACGCACTGAAGCAGGCTTTGAAACTATACAGTCAAGTTCATGGAAGTGACTCGATACAGGTCGCCAAAATCCTTGTTCAATTGGGGTCTGTGTACAAAAATCTTGAAAACATGGACAGGGCAATGGGTTGCTTCTCAGAAGGTATCAAAATCTTCCGTTCGAATGCGACTGATGAAAACGTTGATTCTTTGATGAGCCAAGCCATGGTAGAACTCGGCAAAATATATGGGCGTATGAACATGCACGATAAGGCAATAGAACTTTGCACCGAGTCTCTCAGATTACTCAAGAAGTATCCGTCGAATCAAGTTGACGCAAGTATTGCCGACGTTTACTTGACGGTTGCTGAGATTCTAAGCGATTGGGGCAAGGTAGAACAATCTTTAAGGTTCTACGAGCAAGCTCTCAAATCATATGAAGAAACACTGGGTTCGGATTCAACAGCAGCTGCTACCGCACATATCGGAATGGCACTGTCACATAAAAAATTAGATGACCCACAGACAGCACTCAGAAGCTTCGGTAAAGCACTTCGAATCCATAGAACAGAGGGTGACAGAACACTATTTGTTGCTAATGATCTGTTTGAGATTGGCCAGATCTATGATTTTTATGGCGAAACATCTAAGGCGTATCAATGTTTTCAGGAATGCCTCAAGATCAGACAAAATAACCTGAGCGAGGATGATTATTCTTTGCTCGCAGCGAGGCGTTATCTTGACAAGATGCAGCGAAAAATGGATCATTAATATATTACCCGCCGTTACTTCGATAACCCTAAATAATCGCTATGATTACTACTGAAAGACTGAAGAAGTTGACATGTATGGTACATGTTTAGTAGTCATTGTCATACTCCTCGTAGCCAGATTCTTCTTCATCAAACATCAATCCTCCGAATTGCGTGTCTGTTCTGGCCATGGCTGCCTCTGCTGCCATTGCCATTCTCTCTTGAGCCTCGTTTAAAACAGCCAAAGCTTCCATGTGTTGTTGCGCCATTGATTTCAACATATTTAATTTTTTCGGATCTTCATCTCCCATTAGAGCCGATACTGCGTCAGGCTCAACATCGTTCATTGATACATCAATTTCGAGATTCGCACCAGTACTATCCTTGAGTTCAGTAACAGCAGCCGCTATTGCATTCACAGCTCCATCATCCAGATTGCATCTCCGGAATGCGACACGGATATTTGTCTCTTCTCTTTTGATACTTGCATCTCCATCTGCTTTCCGCAGCACTTCAGTCACAAACTCACGCGCACCACATCTCGCAGCAGCTGCAATTAATTGTTCTGTCTCTTCATCATCAGCTTCTATCAACCCACCCATGACTTCTTCATCGTCATCACTTTCTGCGGTCAAACCCAGGCTCACACCAGCACCCTTCAACCCCCCTCTCCATCCTTTCTGCAGTGTCTTCCCAAGAGAGCTTATGTGTGAAGTTGCCTTGTCTTTAAACCCCTTCTTCTTTTTCATCGGCTTGATCCCCAATGTATTGCCGCTTAAATCAATCTCAATCATGACGGATCCACCTCTTCTCGCCGAACTTAACACAGCATTTCCAAAGGCAGCAGCACCCCCAGCCTTAATAGAGCACGACCTTAAACTGATGCATCTGACTGCTCCACAAGTCACTGCCTCAGCTAAAGCCTCGGCGCCATCATCACCAATCTTGACATTGTTATCCAAAGTAAGTTCTTCCAGAACACATGACTTGTCTTCACTCAAGAACTTTCTACGGTGAGCCTCAACGAGTGCTCTCCCAATCGCAGTAGCTCCTACATCAGATATTTTATTGTTGCTCAAGTCTAAGCGAGAGATACAGTTTGGATTGAATGCCAATGCGAGAGCGAGAGATTCGGCGCCAACATCTCCAATGTTGCACGAGGATAGATCGAGCTCATTTATAACATGTCGTTGATTGTCATCTTCCGATTCATCGCCGACTGTACTTGCAGCAAGCCGAAGAGCTGCCGACAAGCTCACTGCTCCAGGATCGCCTATAGCTTCATTACCCCCGAGACGCAGTATGGATGGTCTGAATTCATGTGTGGATTGTTTCTGTGTCTCAAATGCATTCAAGATGCCCTATGAAAGGAATTGCAAGCCTCAGATGTCTTGGGTACGCAAAGCATCATTCACAACACAAAGAATGTAGAAGCACTCACCCTGCCAATGCTTCTACAAAATGCTGGCCCAATGCCGCAATTCTCTAGAATTAGGACCTTTGGAACTAAATAGTTACTCAGACCCTGTTCGAACAAGCGACGTGTTGAAGTTAGCAGTTCAAGATTTGCAGAATGCGATCCATGACCTCCAATATCATTGAATGACAAGTCTACTTCTTCGAGATCAGTATTTTGCAAGGGTTCACTTTGAGCACCATCTTGTGCATTTTGACTACTTCTTGTGTTGTCTGAAGCCTCATCTGATGTCGATACTGTCCGATTACTATCTGAGGCATTTCGTACATTCTCCTCAGCCTCAACTTCTGCAACTGTATTATCTGAAGTCTCGTTTGATCTGCTACCTTCATGGTGCTTGTTGTTGTCAACTTGAACCAACCTTTCGAATAGCTTGGCAGCACCACCAGGGGTAAGTTTATTCATGCTCAATCTCAACCTGACTTTGTTTGCAGCTGATGGCTCATCCAGCCGCAGCAACACCTTGTCTGTTAAAGAAAGAATTGACTCGTCATCCAATCGAGAAGATGATGCATCGATTTCTATCAGACTACTCTGCCCTTGATCAGCTGCATCGGGTGCCTGAGAAGCGATGTTAGTCGACACATCAGATAGAGTGGAAGTAACAATGGACGAAGGCGATAAGTGGAAGACGTGAGAGTGGCGTATGATTGATGCTGTTTCTGCGGTGACAGATGGCAATATAAGAGCTACTAAGAGGAGAGCTGCCGTCACTGCTGCTGCCGTGATTTGATTCATCATGGTATTGGTCTCTTCATTCTAGCCATCAGCCATCACAATTCACAAGCAACGCACAAGGTGTGAGGAGGGGGCGGGAGTGGGAAGTGGGATGGGCTGAGATGAGGCGGGAGGGGCGCGGCGCCCCTATTTTTGTATCCAAAACTGTGTCCAATATTTAACGGGCACCATCATCATGAAAGGTGTCAAAGATGCTCCTCAAGTGCCAGATCTTGCTAAAGATACCTCATCTTACCTATTATGATTAATGCTTTTTACAGGATATTCACGTGTCTCTTTCTTTTTCCCTTGAAAATCGCTTAAGATATCTTTTGAAGTATCGATTAGAAAGGTAAATCCACTCTACATCTTCCGTTCGACTTCTCGCCTCCTCGATTTTTTCCTCACATCCCACACACGGCATTTTCATTTGCATTGCCATCCGTCCATACATCGAGCTGCAAGTGATCGCGCAGCATCATAATCAGGTTTATTCATGTGAGTTATGAACATTGGAAGAGGGTCTGATGCTTAGCAGTTCTGTTGGCATGCTCATTGCTCGCCTCTCTTGTCGTCTGATCGTGAAGTCGCCGGTGTTGTGGATCTGATGGATATCATTAATTTTCTCCTGTTCAGAACGATGAATCTTACATAGATGATGGTGATTATGTAACTGGACATGTAATGGATATTATTGTGATAATACTATCACATGGTTTGTTTCGTATTTCAGCGGGCTTGAGATGCGACAGAGACCTTATCATTTGAGCACGAGATTTTTACCACTCGCACCCATCAGTGTCGACTAACTGTCAAGTGTGCAAAGATACTATCAGATCTTACTGTTTGTGAAGCACGCTTGATATTAGCATTCTTGTGTTAGAAGTGTGTTTTATGTGACACACATCGAGTTTGTTGCTACTTGCTGCTTCTGAAGAGTGTTGGATGAAGATTTCGGTACACTGAACACTGAGTCTGTTATTGCTATTACGAAGTGTATCCAAATCTTGTGCGCATTGCAAAGTCAATGTAGACCCTTTCTTTGTGCCTGTAATTGTCAGTTACTCTTGTGAAGTGCAGTTGTTGGTGGAGTTCTTTTTTATATCAAGACACAGTCCCATATCAATCTAACCTAATCCTGATTATCATCTCAAATCCAACTCCCAACACGCAGCGAAGCCAAATTAACAACAATCAAACCATGCTAAGTCGTATGGCCCGTCGCTCTGCGGCATCTACTCTCCGCAGAGCTGCCCGAAGAGCACCAGTTGCTTCCCTTTCTTCCATCTATCTTCCCACCACTTCAAAATCATCACAATGGATTGGGCAAGGATTCAAAGTCTCCCAAGCTGCCTTCTCCACCACCCCCACCCTGAACTCTGCCTTCCTTCAAACCTACGATGCCCACGTCAAGGAGCGTGCTGCGATGGCTGGAGGGAAGATGGGAGGTGTCGCCCCCAAACCATTGGATGCAACCCAAACCGCTGAGCTTATTGAAGAGATCAAGTCCTCAAGCTCTGGCGATGCCAATGCCGATCGTTTGGTGGAGTTGCTTTCTCATCGTGTCCCACCTGGTGTCGATGAGGCGGCGTATGTTAAGGCATCTTACCTCTCCTCTGTGGCTTTGGGGGAAGTGCCCGAAACTTTGATTCCCAAGAAGCGTGCTGTGGAGTTGTTGGGAACTATGCAGGGAGGGTATAATGTATCAACTTTGATTAAGCTTCTCAGCAGTTCTGATGACGAGTTGAGGAATTGTGCTGCCGATCAGTTGAAGCACACTTTGTTAGTATTTGATGCTTTCTACGATGTGGAGGATCTTTACAAAACGGGAAGTGGCCCAGCCAAGGAGGCCGCACAAGCTGTGCTTGAATCGTGGGCTGCTGCTGAATGGTACCTATCTAAACCTGATGTGCCCGATAAAATCACGGTTACTGTGTTTAAAGTCACTGGAGAAACCAATACAGATGATTTGTCTCCTGCCCAGGATGCTTGGTCTCGTCCCGATATTCCTCTTCATGCATTGGCCATGTTGAAGAACTCGCGTGATGGTATCGAGCCTGATGTGGACGGAGAATGTGGTCCGCTGAGCCAGATTGAAGAGTTGCAGAAGAAAGGCTACCCACTCGCCTATGTTGGTGATGTTGTCGGAACTGGATCCTCTCGTAAGTCCGCTACCAACAGTGTCTTGTGGTTTATGGGAGAAGACATTCCATACGTTCCAAACATTAAGTCTGGAGGAGTTTGCATCGGAGGAAAGATCGCGCCGATTTTCTTCAACACCATGGAAGACTCCGGAGCTTTACCTATTGAGATGGATGTAAGCTCTTTAAATATGGGAGATGTGATTGATATTTACCCCAAAGAGGGAGAGGTTGTTGATCAGGCTTGTGATGAATTGATTGCCAAATTTGATCTCAAGACGAATGTGCTGCTGGATGAGGTTAGAGCCGGGGGACGTATCCCATTGATTATCGGACGCGGTTTGACTAGCAAGGCTCGTGTTGCTTTGGGCAGAGATGCAAGTGTGGCCGATATCTTTAATATGCCAATTGATCCAGAGAATCAGCCCAAGGGATATTCGTTGGCTCAGAAGATGGTCGGAAAAGCTTGTGGAGTTGCGGGCGTTCCTCCTGGACAATACTGCGAGCCTACCATGACCACTGTTGGAAGTCAGGACACTACAGGACCCATGACAAGGGATGAGCTCAAGAGTTTGTCGTGTCTTGGATTCAGTGCTGATTTGGTCATGCAATCATTCTGTCACACGGCCGCTTACCCCAAACCGGTCGATGTGGTGACCCACCACACCTTGCCCGACTTTATCATGACTCGTGGTGGTGTGAGTTTGCGCCCAGGAGATGGAATCATTCACTCTTGGCTCAACCGAATGCTTGTTCCTGACACTGTTGGAACTGGAGGTGATTCTCACACCCGCTTCCCCATCGGAATCTCCTTCCCTGCTGGAAGTGGTCTTGTGGCCTTTGCTGCAGCTACTGGTATCTTCCCATTGGATATGCCCGAATCTGTTTTGGTTCGATTCACAGGAAAGATGCAGCCTGGAATTACATTGAGAGATTTGGTACAGGCTATTCCTTACACCGCCATTCAGAATGGATTGCTTACTGTGGAGAAGAAGGGAAAGAAGAATGTCTTCTCTGGACGCGTTCTTGAAATTGAAGGTCTCCCCGACTTGAAGTGTGAACAGGCTTTTGAATTGTCCGATGCCTCCGCCGAACGATCTGCTGCTGGATGTACCATCAAACTCAACAAGGAGCCAGTCATTGAATACCTCCAATCAAATGTTGTGATGCTCAAGTGGATGATCTCCGAGGGATATGGAGATCCCCGCACTCTTGAGAGGCGTATTGCACGCATGGAAGAATGGTTGGCAAATCCTCACTTGATGGAGGCAGATCCCAACGCTGAGTATGCTGAGATTATTGAGATCAATATGGATGAGATTAAGGAGCCCATCTTGGCTTTACCAAATGATCCTGATGCCAGTGCATTGCTTTCAGAAGTTGCCGGAGATAAGATTGATGAGGTGTTCATTGGTTCTTGCATGACAAACATTGGTCACTTCCGTGCTGCTGGTAAATTGTTGGCTGATAGGAAGACATCAACTCTGCCAACCAGGTTGTGGATCGCACCACCGACGAAGATGGACGCCGCCCAACTAACAGCTGAAGGTTACTACAGCACTTTTGGAACTGCTGGAGCACGTACTGAAATGCCAGGCTGCTCTCTCTGCATGGGTAACCAAGCCCGCGTCGAGCCAGGTTGTTCCGTTGTTTCCACCTCTACACGTAACTTCCCCAACCGTCTTGGACAGGGATCCAACGTCTACCTTGCGTCTGCCGAACTTGCTGCCATCGCGTCGATTGAAGGAAAGCTTCCCACTGTTGATGAGTACATGAGCTACATGAACAAGGTGGACGCCACAGCCAGTGATACTTATAGATACTTGAACTTTGATGAGCTTCCAGAGTTTGTCGAAGCAAGTGATAAGGTTGAGATCAGTGCTGAGATGAGAGAGGCTGCCAAGAAGTTGAGCCTTATGTAAGCTTTTGACACGATCTTGAAAATGAACTATCACAATGAGAGGCTGCAATGAGTTGTTTATGTTGATGAGGACCAAGCTGATGGATTGATATAAGAATACAAAGTATATCCATGCATGGTAATTAAAATTTAAAATTAGTTTAAGTGTGAGAAAATGTTGAATAATATTCCACAGCTAGATACGTAAGCATCGGATTTGATAAAGATGTAGATGCTCTTTCTCTTTAAAACTCTTATAAAAACATGAATTATTATTGTCATTGGTCTATCAATCAACGTCAATGCAAATTTATACTACTTATTCTAGAGCAGAGCAAGGCTCAACAGAGGGTGGTATTGTTATTATGGTATTGATAGATGGTTTTCTTGAGCTATACACACTCTCTCTAGACTTACTTAGAACTCACTTAGAACAGTTACTACAATAAGTACGTAACTAGCAAATATCCTACGGCCAACCACGGTGTTGCTGTAGACTAAGCGTCTGAACGCAATTGATCTACAGTCCACATTACGCCTCTGACAGGAGTCACCATGTCACAATTATCTCTAACAAGTTGTATGGTTGCTCCCGATGCAGAAAAGGACCCAGTTGGACCACAGCGAATAACAAAGACCATTCTGATTGTCATACTGCCCTTGTATGACCTGTAGCACTCGTATCCTTTTGCCATGATGGTTCTCCACTCATGCATACCTTCAGTCTCCAAGATGCAGACTGTGAATTCTTTGTATGGCGCTATGTGATTTTTGTTGTGTTCAATTGTGAACTTTATTGTGTCTAAAGCAGCGCCTTTTGGTAAACCAGCATCATCAACGCCACTCAAGGTGAACCAGATTGAATCTATGATCACTGAATTTGCTGTCTACTTGCAACAAAGCTGATCAAATAAATCGTTGCAACGATAGATCCTCTCGTATTTTGCTTCTAGTAATGAGGTGATACAGTCATTCATACCAATCATTTCGTTGGTGACAACTTGGAGATCATTCGACACATCTGCAATAATATTTGTCAACTCATCAACGTCGCTTTGCAAATCTTTGATAGCCGTATCATGACGAGGCAGAAAAGCACTTGGCTGAAGCACGAGGCAGAAATGCACGAGGCAAGAAAATGAAGTGTGATTTGAAATGAAAAATGATTTATCATTTGAAAAATTCATTTTCAAGTTTAAATCTGTCTGATGCAAAAAATGCCACCCAGAGACTGACCACAAATTGGCAAGGAAGAAGATGTCAATGAGAGCTTTTACCACATCTACTATCTCAACTAGAGTTGGCTGTCGTTGCAGAGCAGCCATTATTTTTATTCACAATAAATTGTTGCCTTCCTCATCATCAGTTCCCAGCAGCACCGAACCAAACCTTCAACAACACGTAATGTCTCAATATTGAGCATCTGACAAATTGGCACCAGAAAAGGCAGCGCCACTTTGTGTCATGGCACATGATTTTTATATATTCCTGCAGCCTCAGCTGTGGATGCCGAGCACTTCTTCTGGTCTCCCCATTGCAAAGGGGACATATCTGCAGCTCTCTGTGGCCCCTCACCACCTCTGAGAGTGAGAGGCTAATTAACGGGGAGCTCACTCACCCCCATCACAATCACAGATCACAGTGGGGATTAATTGACAAGAAAGTCCATAGAGTTGGGCTGCGCTCGGGGTGGTGCCACAACAAAGCCAAAACCACCACCACCTCTCCCTTCCAAGCATATCTCACCAACAGAGACACACCATCACTTATTAGCAAAACATGACAACAGACAACAGCACCAAACTCACTGTCCGCTGTGGGATGTGATGTTAATGCCATTTTTGATGGTAGGGAGAACACAAACTCTGTGTGGCTGGTTATTACAAAATGCAAATGTGATCAATAACTGACATATAAAAATATAGATGTCAAACTATGTTGGTGTTAAGGTGGTCAGTCTGATCCTCCAAACACTAAATAGTCACTCCGCATCGTTATGGCATTGTAGAGCAGTAGAGCCCCTGCACAAGCTAGTATTTGACTTGAGCTCCTTGTGAGCCAGTCGAACAATAATGTAGATTTAAAAATAAAGACGAAAGTGAATTTGATTGTAAAATTATAAGCTTTAGAATTACTTGAAATAATGTAGAAATGGCTACGAATGATGTAGCCAACATCCCATGTACATTGATGGGGTTGATCGGTTGGAGGATGAATCCTACGACTCATTAAAAATTCCAATTGGTTCAGTTTTGGGCATGGCAATTAGGCTGCCATGGGTGAAGGATTGGCTGTATGAATCAGCCATGAATGAGCCATGCATGAATCAATTCATGGCTCTATTTTGAAGTTCAATTCATTCTCAAGTAGATAAGACATACTCAAAGTAGGTAGAACCTTGGCCTAAGTCAGTATTCCCTTGTCCTCTGGGTACAAAGTACAAACACATCCACCTGGTATATTATTTTTTCCAATGAATCTGTTGTGCATGATAAGTATTGAAAGTATGGGAACTTTTGAGTGCTCATTATGCAGTTCCAGCACATCACAACTAAAACATGTTAACCTATTGGGTAATTTTTCAGGATATTCTTAAAAAGGTAACCCGCAGGAACCAAGATTTCGCCAAATTTTTTGCGGAAATTATTAAAAAAATATTTTTGCGCCGAAAGAGACGAGTGGGATGCGAGTGAGATGCGAGTGAGATGCGCGTGAGTTGCGAGGGAGTTAGTAGTCACTAGAAGCGCGCCGTTTCACCCCACCATCGCCAACTGCTGCTGT
>JALLPI010000475.1:0-26196 GCA_036939935.1 Cyclotella atomus | reverse complement strand
TCTATGTCGCATCTCCGTCTCCTTAATTAAAAAGTCCGGAAGAAAGCGATACCTACAAAAATGATTCCGGCGACTCCGGAACCAAAAATCCCGGAAGATGGCCCGGAACAGGAATTTCGACCGGAATTTTTTCGGAATTTCGAACCTAGTTATCAACCAAACAATTACACGGGATGCGGCACGAGTAGAACTCCAATACACAAGCTGCCTCCTCCAAAGCAGGACTCAAATTTCTGAAGCTCTTGCTTCTGATCATGACTGTTCCACTCATTGATTGTATTCACCTTTGTGGTGATGAAGTAGAAGGTACAAAGCCGCCAATATTTTGCCAGTCATCATCCGGGCTATGTTTGTATCACTTTCGTATAAGAGATCAAAATCAAAGGGAAGCATAGCGACAGCCCCCATGTGCAAGAAACAAGCCAAAACATCCGCCTTTGTGATATCATCAGTCAAGACTTCAGGATGCACCTGTACAACTTTGTTCATTGACCGTACTGCACATTCCTCAATACCCATCTCTTTTGGATTTACCGTCGCAAGAACGCTGTTAGATGTATTGCTTATTCGCTTGATCTTATTTCCACGTACAGATGTCATTGACCGAAGAAGGCCATGCATGCACCTTCCATTTTCGAGGGCGTCGATAGCGGCCCTTGCTTCTCTTCTTGCCTGACCTGCAGCTCGTTTCCTTGACACCATTGTTGACAAATTCTCCGAGCTCCAAGATCATCCTCCTCTTTTCTCTTTCCAGGTACACCAAGTGCTTTCACTCAATCAACAGTCCCTCTTCCACCAAATATATCAAATGCTCTCAATCGTCAGCTTCCGTACTTATGCTTCTTCGTCACCACCGTTCACATCACCTCGCTCCTGTCTTGACGACGCCCTGCTGATAAGCCCTGCGTTGCCCCGAGGTGATCACAGGGCGCAGGGCGTGGCGCCTCTCACCTCTAACCACAAACATCATGACGTCCGACACCGCCGCCCCATCCAACCTAGAAGACCCCAGCAACGTCCGCCGCTGGCTCCAAACTAACCACCCAAAACAGTTCGCTCTCCTCGACAACTTTGAAATCGAGCTACGCCTCGGTCGCTTCTCCTCCACCCGCGATGCATCCAAACCGGGAGCTCACCAAGGCAGCGCCTCCTCCCGATATCAATACGGACGAGACAGAAGGCTCATCACCACAAGGACAGTGGAGTTAGTCCGCGCTATCATCGGGCCTACGCGATGGAAGACCGCCGCTCAGCTGTTGACACTGCTTCGCGGCCTGGGGAACGAACTACACGCCGCGGGGGGATATCGCGAGCCGGCGATCGGGAACGTGCTCCGACGTATCATGTACGCTGTGCGAGATGAGGCGGATCACGTGGTGCCTTCTCAGTCGAGTGGTGTCGACGAGATGGAGAAGATTGACGAGCTGACCGAGCATGTGTCTTCGAAATTACGCGTTTCGACCGGGAAGGAGCTATCATTGGCTTCTATGCTGTGGGCCCATCCTCAGCATGTTACCAAGCATTCTCGACAACCTTCGGGTGATTACAATGATAGGCTTCGTTCCGATTCCATGGGATCTGAATCTGGAATTGATTGTTGGGATGCCAATGGATCGAATATTTATCCTCCTCACTTTTATTCGAGACGAGATGACCTGCGCCAGAGCGTTATGGAGGCTATTCAGGAAATGATGAGTGAGTTGGAGGATTTGCATAAGAATATCAATGAGCAGGCTACACAGCATATTCATGCCGGAGAGATTATTTTGACTTATGCGTTGTCAAAGACTGTTGAGTTGGTGAGTTTTATTGGTTATCAATATGTTGATCAACCTGCTAGTGTCATCAAAGTTACTAATGCATTTAACTTCGCAACAGTTCCTGAAAGCTGCGGCAGCAAAGAAACGAAAGTTTCAAGTGATTGTATGTGAAGGAGCACCGCACTTTGGAGGACACCAAATGGCAAAGTCATTAGCTGAGGCTGGTATTGATACTACTGTGATTCACGATGCAGCTACTTTCGCCATTATGGCGAGAGTAAATAAGGTTTTATTGCCCGCACATGCTGTTCTTGTAAGTAACTTGTGTTGTTCATCATTATGTTTCCTAAACATCACTTTTTATTCTCATCTATTTTCGTTTGATGCAATCACCAGGCCAACGGTGGCTTGATTGCTCCCAGTGGGTCAAATATGGTAGCACTTGCAGCAAAACAAAACAGTGTTCCAGTAGTTACAGTGGCTGGAATGTTCAAACTTTGTCCCATGTACCCTCACGAAGGGCAAAATACATTGAATGACCTCATTAGCCCTTCGTCAATACTTGACTACAGTTTGATGGGCGACCCGGTCTTGTCTGAGGTTGAATTAGTAAATCCGGTGCATGACTACATTCCACCTCAATTGATAGATTTGCATGTAACCAACATTGGAGGGTTCCAGCCAAGCTACATCTACAGATTGCTCGCTGAGTACTATCACAGTGATGACTGGGAGGCATTTGAGTAATGCATACCGGATAATCATTTTAAGAATATAGTTACAATCTTTCTAATCTATATAGATGATTTCAATCAGCTCTTCCCAAAACTACAGCTTGTTTTCTGCACATGTTGTTACCCCCACTAAATTTAAACACTCGTGTCATGTCGGTGTCGAGCAACTCCATTCAACACGTTGAAAATGTGAGCCCTAGCACCAATTAACTGACGGTGCACTAGACTTCCACGATGATGAAACCTGGAATGATGACGCAACTCGTCATCATTCATATCTTCTTCATCACTATCAGAATCGTCACTGTCGGGGAGCAGGAATGTTTGTGCATCCCTGTGGTTGACGTGATCACCCCAAGCGTGCATATCAGATGCCGTCGAAGAGTCATCGTCATCGTCATCCTCTGACTCCTCTTCACTTTCTTCCATGAAGTCACTATCTTCATCTTCTGCTGCATCGACCGCATTGACATTAAGTGGCGGTGGTTCTACGTTGTCATCCTCTCCACCTCCCACTGCAGCTTCATCAGGCATTCGTTCAGCTTGAATTTGCAACCTCTGACGCTCCAATCTCCTAGCATGCTTCTGAGCTCTCCTCATTTCGTTACTACTATCACCTACCCAATCCCATCGACACATATTCAGAATGTAGTAGACACATTCATCAGGAAGTTTGGAGAATGGGCTTTCATCCCTGCGTTGACACATGAGAAGGCACCTCGCTGCGGCACGGAAGTTCTCTCCAAAGGATATGTTTTCACTTGGGTTCCACAGCTTGTACACGGCACCATAGTTCACTTGTCCTACAAACTCTCTATTGTCCCTCCATGCAGAACCCCTGATAAAACAAGATGGTGAATTTCAATTGATCTCTTACAGTATCATTGTGGTGGAGGTACAATAACTCACCACCCCCAAATCGGAATAGCCCCAAAGGCCTTCTCAGAAACATGCGCCCTCCCAGGCAAAATGGTAATGAAGCTATCATCATGAGTCTTGTGCTTCACCTTATTATCATAAACAATAGCTTCATCACCACTTCTGGTAGAATGGATGTAGATACCCTTGACCTGCCCTGGCTTCAACACGATGGGATCGTCAGATAGATCCAAGGTTCTGTATCCAGCAAAGCAGGGCCTGTGGGTCTTTTCATAGATCTTTTTCCAGTGCTTCTTTGCCATGCTGATCTCTCCGTTGCGGCTTTCTTGCTTGGTTACCCTACGAGCATAAGATATGGGTGAGAATTTGCAGAATGCTTGGATACCGAGCCCTACTATTAATCAATCCAGAAACTCACCAAACCGTCAGAGGTCCAAGTGCTCCACGAACAGCGACACTGTTAATGACGACATGGTCAAGAGGAAGAATAGATTTGCACTTCACCGGAAACATGATGCCGCTGGAAAGAAAAGATCGCAACAATCAGATTAAGTAGTAATGCTTGGTAAATGCTCATCCAAACCTAAGTGCACCGTGGAAGAGCTTGAAAGAGTCACTCACCAAAACGTATGATCTTCACGATCTATAATATCCAGCCGCATAGTTCGAGTCGGACGACGATGAGTGCAATTAAAGAAATGCAGAGAGAACTATCACATCACATGCACTTACCGGTCGTTTCCGCCGAGATGCGATCATGAATTACATAAGATGCCTTCGTGGCCCTATTGAGCGCTGCCATCTTCTGCAGAGATTAAAGATGCAAAGATATGGGAGATGGTGCAGGAGTTTGTATTGCTGACGAGGGTAGCAGCTATCGACTGCTTCACTTCGTTCTTTCGATTCTGGATCTCGATTTCCCGCCAACCGCCAACTAATGCCACCTCTCCTACCGCGCACCTCTCTAGAGAGAGACAAGTACCGCGCTGCTCTATCGTACCTCCAAAGCTTTCAGCATGTCCGCCACGCCTGATTGGTTCATTGAAATACAGAAGCCGAAAGAGGTCGCAACCCTACCAGAGCGAATAGATTGCTACATATTAGTCAACATTGATCCCAAATGCTGTGGTACATTGGCAAAAGATCTGAATGCGATTTTGCCTCTGAGAAGTTCTGGCCAATCAGATGGCAATACCATTACTGGTGTGTTGTCACAGGAAGTACATCAGCATACACCTATCACTGATCATCTAAAGAGAATACGTAGACGACCAGCTACTGCTGGAGAAATAGATGCATTGATTCAAACTGCCATCGACACAGCAGCGTGCGAGGAGACGGCTTCAAACGATGATAGTAGTACGCCATCTTCAAAATCTCACCAAGAAGCTCCAAAGAAACGAGCAAAGAAAAATGAGGATTGCAACACATCGCGCAATTGGTCTTTAGATATGCTTGTTGGTTCAGTTCAGGCCGTTGATGATTTGATGAATGAGATCGGAGATGAAAGTACAAACTCTAAACCAAATTCACTGGAATCAATACTTGCCAAGTATAACATGACAACGGCCCATCTCACTCGCAGAGCTCTTCCAGGAAGACCAGCCGAAACCAAGGAAGAGTTGCAGCAATGGAACACTGGCTTATGGCCAACATTATTCTTTGAAAAGAAGACTGAAGAGTACAAAGAAGAGGAAATGCAATTATCCAAAGAAGAGCAGATAACAATGCTAGAAGGAATGAATGCAGCTATAGTTGATGCACTTGCTGGACGACTACAATGGGCAATGTGCCTATATACAGATGAAGTATTCAAACACTGTGTAAAGGGTGTGATTGTTCTGAACCCACAGAAAGGACCAATTGTCTCACGCGATAATGGGTCCATTGTATCTCGTGGATGTGACGAAAGGCAATTACAAGCTGGTGATGTGGGAGCAAAATCTAACTTTCCAGATAGAAACAACCCAATGTGCACGTCGGCAATTCTTGCAATACAAGGTGTCAGCCGCAACGAACGTGAAAATGCTGTTGGTCATGGTATGGAGTCGACAGAATTTCAACGAGGCCAATATCTCTGTACAGGGTAAGCCCTTCTCATCTTTGCTCAGTGTGTGCTGACGCGTATCATTTGTGATTACTAAGTGATTTCTTGTTCTTACTACAGCTACGATGTGTTCCTCACAAAAGAACCAAATGCATACGAGGCAATGGCACTTGTACATTCTCGAGTCAGGCGCGTAGTTTTTGGTATAGTAGACACACAAATGGGTGGGCTAGGAGGAGTTTCTAACGAGGTAAATGGTATAAAAGGAGGCATTCATTGTCTACCTGGAACTAACCACCATTATCGAGCTTTTCGAATGAACATGGATTTACCAGATGCAAATTCCGAAGATCCCCATGCTTCATTGAGAAGAAAGGTCATAAATGAGCTCAAAGATTTGCATCCAAATTCATAAACTAAGTATATTTATAGCTTGAGACCATGTACCACAATGTATCATAAATCATTTGGCATCTCAGCACCCAGTTCTTCCAGCAATTCTAATGCATTCTCAACATCCTTTGCAATTCCCCCTGCCACACCTGCTCTATGTTTCAACACATCATCTTCTAAATACTTTACACGTTTGTCAATAAACAGTAACGCTTCAGAAAGTGTAAACTCAACCATGAACCCCAGACCTACGTCTACATACAATGTGCGTGGATTGGAAATGATTGCTCTGCAATAGACAGATTCATGGGCTAAATCAACCAACGCCTCGATTGGCTTTGACTTTTCACCAGACGATGCTTCAGAATTGATTGTATTTTCCAGATGTTGCAGTCTATTCCTCAGCTGCATGTACTCTGATATGTCGTTTTCAGTGGCCTCTTTTGCCTCGACTGCTGTTTGCAGTTGAGGCTGTAGGGTTTGCGTTATGAACTTAGCATATTCTTTTATCTTGTCCTGCAGTTCATTTGCTGTAGACATACTGGGCTGATGGAAGGAGAGGAAGAGGGAGAGGAGAGGAAATGGGAGAGCTGCCCGGATATCTAAAGACAGGTATATCTTTGATAATGTGCTTAATTACTTCACTATTCTTTATGTTACCTTTAATTCTTAAATAACGCTCGAAATGAGGGAGAGAGACGTCGAAGTCCGCCTTTTGATTTGGCCGCACCTTGATGTTTGATGGAATACTTCTATGACATGATTGCAAATTATGATGTCTTTTCGATCACTGTCCCTGACTTCGTCGTGCCTGTTCTTGATTGGAGCCGCACTCGCTCTGTTCGTCTACATATTCAGCTTGAACGCCGATGTGAGCAACCCCAATGTCCGCTCCTCTGCTGTAACTGTTGAAATTGTCAGTTGGACCGTGATGGCTGCGTCTGTCATTCCAGAGATGGTAATCGACATCATTATAAAGGAAAGGCCTATGGTACATGGGCGTTACGGAAAGATTCATACGACGACCTGTTTGCTCAGTAGAGTTTTGAACTGGTTGCAAACCGTAACATTCACATTGGGTGTGGTCGTTCAGGGAATCGCAGGCAAGAGACTATGGGACGACGGGCCCGGTGGTGTTGAAAATGTCTATTTGGTAGATTGGTTCGGCGTTTCGCTCTTTTCGGGTGTTATGCTCACCTTATCTGGAGTATTCGCAGAAATTTCAGTAGGATGCTGCTGCTACAGTACGCTCAATGACGGATCAAACAAGTCAAGCGTAACTATTGTGCAAACTACCAATGCTCTTTACTTTATCGGTTGCATCGCCTTGATTGTTGTCTCCTTTGGAAGTTGCGACACATGTTTTTTGGGCTACTTCATAGCATTTGGAGTACGAGCTCTGTTTTGTCTTGTTGGAACTTTGTGGATCATCGCTGACGCCAAAATGTCAGATTTGCCAGCTGGCGAGAGTTTCCCTATACACACTGATGTGGAGGAAGCAGCAGCAGTAGCACCCCGTGAGGAAGAGTGATACAGTGATATTTGAGTCAAAAGTAGAATGACCAACTGCGTCTTGCTTGTACCTACACACGGAAGCACAAAGATAAGACAGTAAGAATCCTAATCTTTCGCGATCGCCACAGTACCTCGATGATCCGAAGATCACAGACAGCCTGCTGCTACATTATGTTTATTTCTACTGTGCTATTTTATCTATTATCGTCACCATTTGATTCTGTATCGATACAATTTCATCAATGCTGCGTTCTATCTCTCGTAGTTTCTGCCCAAGCGCCAAATTTGAGGCTCGCGGACTTAGTTCTAGTGGACCTCTAATGCGAATTTTAGTGATTTCATCCTCGTCATAACCTGTCAAGCCAGCCAACCCACGATCGCTCATTACATGTACTGCGTCGCATATTACAGCCACAATTAAGTTGACAAATACGAATGCCGTGACAACAACAAACGCAACGAATGGGATCCATGACCACCAATACTCATCATACGCCTGAGCAAATATATTCTTCCAACCATCCTGTGTTCGTCCAGTTGTGGTGATTGGGTCAGAAGAAACTAATCGGGAAGTTCGAATGTATAAGTACCAACGACTTACCAGCGTCATCATCTGAAACAAAGTGAAGAATGTTTCAGGTAAGGCAACAAAGTATTGCTGCTGGCGAGGATACTGCTTAGATACGTCCTTGAATAATAGTGTGAACATGACTGCGAAGATGTAGAACACGAGAAAGAGAAGCATGCCGATTCCTGTCAAGTTTGGTATTACACTGATGACAGCAATAATCAGATTTTTCATAGCATCAATCCTTGCAACCAGCCGCAGAGCCCTAAAGATTCTAAATGCCCTGAACCCTTTTACTCCTTCAAGTGCCCAGCTCAAGGCAACTACCGTAAGATCAAATACCAGCCATGCATCTTTGAACAGTGCCCACCCGTGGTATGTCAATTGCATTGTTGCCTCGATTGTAAACACGATGAGAAAGACTAGGTCAATCAATTCGAACTTGGCACTAACATCTGGGTTGTCTTTGATAAAATGAAATGTGGCAACTCCCATCATGATGGCATTGATCACAATAAGTGCCAAGATAAATCCTTGAACTTTGTCATCGTTAACAATATACCCCATCTGTACTCTGAAATCATTGATGCGACTGATTGTGGGAGTTTCTACTTCTACTAGACTGGTGTTTTCGACGAATTGTTCGTCTATGTCTGGAAATACCTGCTTGATTTGTTCGCTTTGGTAATCTTGTGTTTGATCTGGAGTTGAATCTAGATTACCATTCCACCTCGATACGCTGACACCATTCAGATGATTGTCGCCTCTTTCTGATTTCTCATCCGGATTCGTAGTGATTGAGGTACTTGCGCTAAATGGAAGCTGTTTCTCATAGTTTTGCTCAGTAAATTCTTCACACACAGGGAACAATCCAGCATGAAGTGTTTCATTTTTAGACACTAATACATTCATGGCCATCATCAGATCATCTTTCATCAGAACTATTTGATCCAACTGCGCTTCCATCTCTTTGAGTCTATTGATTGTCAGCGAGTCCAATCCCTCTAGAAGGTCGAAGCTTCTTCTATACCTTCCAAATATCATACGCTCTTTTCTTACTTCGTCTTCAGCATATCCTAGCAATCCAGCAACATCGTCATCGCCCAACACATGGACTGCGTCGCATATTACAGCGACAATTAAGTTGGCGAAAGCAAAAGCAGTGATAATGATGAAGGCGATGATAAAGATCGAAGACCACCAATACTCATTGTAAGCTTGAATGTAAATGTTCTTCAAGCCGTCCTGTTTTGGTAGAAAAGAGAAACTATAACTTAGTACTGAGTGTGAATCTGCCTTGATAAGAAGGCTCGACTTACCAGCGTCATCATCTGAAACAAAGTGAAGAATGTTTCAGGTAAGGCAACAAAGTACTGCTGCTTACGTGGGTATTCATCCGACACATCTTTGTACAGCACCGTGAACAAAACCGAGAAGATGTAGAACACAAGAAACAAAAGAAGCAGTATGCCTGTCAAGTTCGGCAACACACTGACAAGAGCCGTGATAAGATTTCTCATAACATCAACCCTTGCTATCAGCCGCAAGGCCCTGAAGATTCTAAATGCTCTGAACCCTTTTACACCTTCAAGTGCCCAGCTCAAGGCAACTACTGTAAGATCAAACACCAGCCATGGATCTTTGAGGAGTGCCAACCCATGGTATGTCAATTGGATTGCTGCCTCGATTGAAAATACGATGAGGAAGATTTCGTCAATCAATTCGAACTTGGCACTAACATCTGGNGATTGCTGCCTCGATTGAAAATACGATGAGGAAGATTTCGTCAATCAATTCGAACTTGGCACTAACATCTGGATTGTCTTTGACAAACGGAAATGTTGCAACTCCCATCATGATGGCATTGGTCACAATGAGTGCTAAGATGAAACCTTGAACTTTTCCATCGTTAACTATACACCCAATCTGTTTTCTGAAGCTGTCCAGTTTTCTCGCCGGTTGATTTTCTACATCCAGATTGACACAATCATCATTAGGCTGTCTAACTGGTGGATTTTCTACAATATGATCAATAATACTGTGTTCATCAGCATGCTGTTCACTCATTTTGGAAAGAGATCCGAGGCCAAAATCCGATAGACCTCGAGTATCTTCATGGTGCAGTGGTGGAGGTGATATCCTCAGATTGTCATACTGATCATGTTCATCGTTGCTTAATGCAGCATCAATTTGCAATGGCAATGGATCAGACCCTGCTGCATCTATAGTTTCACGGTCATTCTCACAGATCTCTTCTACAACATCATTAACTTCAGCAATTAGACTGCTTCTGTTAACAAAGAACAATACCTGGCTTTGAGTTAGCCTGCCAAGTGTGGCTTGTTGACGACGTGAAAGAGTTGTTCGGCGCGTTTCGGCAGGCATGGGGATTCATAATATTATGAACAGAGAATTCTATTGATGCATAGGTCTAAGGTACCAGATTTTGCGCTTGTCTGAACTCTCCTACCAACAATATGCAGTGCAGTCTCCGCGCAAGAGCGAAGTACCGCCATTGTTTGAGTTGTAATAGACCTTAGACTCCGCGTGGTGAGCTTGTGATGGTTTTACACAAGTAGATACCAAGGCTGGCCATCACATCACATCGAGCCACCAGTCAGGACGCTTCCAGATGAGCATGGCGGTTGCTGTATCTCTCTCTAGAGGACCGATGGAGGAGTACCCTGTGATGCCCTGATCCTTAGTTGCTACTTCATTGTATAAAGACAGGTATATCTTTGATATCTAGCTAAATCATTAGATTAATCTTTATTTTACCTTTAAAGCTCAAAATCTCTTTAGATCAACAGCAATGGCAAGCACAAGCACCGCACCTGACTGCAAATCAAACGCACCACCTTTCAACAACCTCTATCTTCGCAACTGCACCATGTCCAGCCAACTCAAACCCCTCGGCGGCGTCCTAGACAACGTCATCAATCGCCTAGCCGCCATCGAAGCCCAACTGGGCATCACTTCATCCACAAGCACCGCCCCGCCCGCCGCTGACGCCCCACCCGCCGCACTCATCGAAGAAGAGCTCCATCCCCGCCTATCCGCCTACGACGAACACGTCCAACGAGCCCTCCTCCCCCTCACCGAAGCATGCACCGCCCTAGGCCCCGAAATGTCCTCCCTCGGCACCTCCATATCCAACGTATGGACCTCCATGCGCGGCCTCATCGAACTGGGCACCCTCTACAAACGTCCCATGGGCGACGTCCCCACCGCACTCCAGCCTCACCTCAAACCATGTCAAGATGCCATCACCGTCGTTAATTCCGCGAGGCTAGATCGCAAATTCGACAATCACATCAAGGCCGTCAAAGAAATGCTATCGTGCGTCAGCTGGGTTGTCATCTCTCCACCGCCCAGTCCAGCCAACTTTGTCAAGGATACCGTCGGCGCTTCCGATTTTTGGGCCAATAAGATCCGAAAAGAGTGCAGGATGAACGAAAGTGCGGAGGGGCCGTCTCACATTAAGTTCTGCGATGCGTTGAAAGAATTGGTGAATGATTTATCGGGATATTTGAAGGAATATCATTTGAGTGGTTTGGCTTGGAATCCGAATGGGAAGGATTTTTCGGAGGCAAAAGTCGGTGAGGTTGGGACCAAGCCCGCTCCTGCTGCCTCTACCCCCAAACCGGCAGCTACGGCCGGTGCAGGAGGAGGCATCTTTGAAGAATTGAAAAAGAAACAAACTGGAGCAGGAGACTCTGCGGCCACCGGATTGAAGAAGGTGACGAAAGATCAACAAACTTGGCGGAAGGAGTACAAAAAGCCGGATGGGCAGGTGACAAACGCACAATCTTCTCCTGTTGCTTCACAACCTGTCGTCAAGGCTGCTAATGCTGCCGCTGTCAAGACGATGGGACCGCCCAAGTGTGAATATCAGGATCGAGGTTGTAAATGGAATGTAGAGAATCAAACAAAGGAGAATTGTCCAGGTGGTGTTTGTAAAGTCGAAGTTACTGATTCGAAACAACAGGTAAAGTCAATCATTGCACTGGATATGCTATAGGTACTCATACCTTCACCGTATTTTTTTCTCACGTAACCCATCATCGTTGCAGGTGTACATTTACAAATGCCAAAATGTCACAATCCAAATCACCGGCAAACTCAAATCCGTAATCCTAGACAGCTGCACCAAAATCGGTGTAGTTTTCGATACTGCCATTTCTGCATGTGAAATTGTCAATTGCAAATCGGTTCAAGTCCAAGCTACGAATTTATGTCCCAGTTTTAGTATTGATAAGACAGATGGGTGTGTGGTTCATTTGACGAATGAGGCTGTTGGATTGAGTTCGTTTGTTACCTCCAAGAGTAGTGAGATGAATGGTGAGTTGTGTGGAGTTGTATTTTTCATTATCCTATGTCTTTATATAACTGTAATGTTTTGTGAATTGTGTATTGTCTTGCAGTGAGTTGGCCAGATGACCAAGGAGAGATTAAGGAGGCGCCAATTCCAGAGCAATTTCAACACAAGATCGTGAATGGATCTGTAACGAGCCAGGTTTCGGATTTGTATCATTGAGTTCATAATGTATTGGATTGCATTATAGTCTCTGATTAATTTAACAGCACCAATCATTGCCGCAATGATCATCAAATATTTAAGTACGGATTAAGCTTGTAACTAAGTATGCTACGCATTAATACAGCAGAGCAATTGAATGAAATAACAGGTCCAACAATAATATAGGCTCTGCACAACTATTTACAAATATACAATCTTTCAAGAGAATTAAAAGTTGAGAAATGGGCATTCAGCCTTGTGTCTGCCCGATCGCCAATCATAAACCTAAATTTGATCAAATATGAGCACAAGGGGTGATCTTTCACAGCTATAGTGTACACAAACGTACCTGACAAAGCTTGCTGCAATATTTGGCACGACGACAGCTACTGCACATTTTCATCCTTGAGACTTTCATAGAGCTTTCAACTCCATAACATTGGTACTGAAGAGTACGTTTCATCTTTCCAAGAGGAGAGATTGAATGGTCTTGATGCACTGATTCATTAGGCAGTTCAGGCAACAGTTGCCTGATGGAATATCTTTCGTTTGAATTGTCATTAGCAGTAGCATTGTCGTGTCTCCTACGACTTTCTCTCGCTGAAGTAGCTTTATAAGCCCATCGACCACACAACGGATTCCAACAGTGACTAGTATGATGCCTCTTCACCCTATTACATTCTAGGTAATGCCTCCCCAACAATCTATTTAAACAAGGCGGGTCCAAATATTTACATAACGTGGCAGCATCCAAGTCACCAAATCTCACTCTCATCTCTGTGGGAGTTAATTTCTCCTGCCATGCGGGGATATAACCGTATCTAGCGGCTAATATGAGACAGTTGGTTGCCTCTGTGGGACGTGTGTCACGCAAGATGAGTGCCAGATTGTAGATGGAGCGAAGGTCACCGTGAGATGCTGCCAAGCGGAGTAGGGCGAGGCCTTCACTGACATTTTCGAAGCAGTAGCACAGAATCATGGATAGCCTGTCGGGAGAGCGGTGCAATCGAAACAACTGAGAACCGAAGTAAAATCTGTCAAGCAAAGATGTATTCATTTAGTAACTCACATGTAGGTTGCCTGCAGATTCCCAGCAACAGAAAACTTAACGAGCTTCTTACAAGCACTGACACTCGTGTCATTCTCCGTCAATATCCCTCTCTTTACCGCAGGCTGTTCCTCACTTTTCGTCAGCACATAACGATGTTGCAAATGTAAATCTTCGTAGTCAATATGAGCATCATCATCTTGACGATTGAAACCCATGGCATCCAGCAAGGCTGCAAGGGCATTGTTCGGCGGTTGTTGTTGCTGCGGTCGAATAATATCTTCATCTACGTGAGAATGGAGAATGGAATCGGACCAATCCCCTCCTAACTCTACATCGGCTAACATGTCGTCTTGGTTGGATAGTTGGTTGAATAATGTGCATGTTGTTTGGAGGGCGAATCGATTGGATCGATCTCCGAGGTAGAGTAGGCATCTGGACAGAACGTGAGGTGGTAGCATTTGAAGCAGTGTCGATGAGGGCTGGTGGCTCTTGTTGAGATGCTCTTCACTTTTTAGTGCAATAAGTGGTGATTGGAGAGTGGTATTGTCGGATTCGACAATCAAGAGAGGCGATTCTTCTGCAGAATCAGAAGGAGCGTTGAGACGCCGGCGTTTTGTGGGACGTGCCGTTTCCAGTATGTCGTCGTTTGTGATGACATCTTGGGCATTGGCTGCAGGGATGACGAAGGAGGAGAGGAATGCTAGCTTCCGCTTGACAGCGGCGATTAGGGAGGCCATCGTAAGTAGTGCTGGGGTGTTGCTGTGTAATATGGACGAACCCTTGCGCTCGGAATTTCCTCTCTTGCCTCTCTCTCACTCGCAGTCGATTCGCAAGGTACCATAATATCCACGATCGTTTAGTTCTAACTATATCTCATTATAAATCTACCTTTCCTGCCTTTTATTCATCTCTGCGCCTCCTCTCCTTCTTTTCGTTTCCTCCTCCAAACAAAATCAAGCAATCAAACCACCAACCAACCAAGGAGGCAACGTTATATTCTCGACCAAGCAAACAAAGATCTTGTACAGCTGCTGCATTGATAGAACGTAGCCCGGAGATACTGCGCAAAACTCTCACCACAAGAATCAAAATCAATCAGTCCATCGAGAGCCATCCGTCCATCCAAACCAATCAACAATGTCAGAAGAAACGCCCATAGCCAACATCTCCCTAGAATCCATAACCGAAGGCTCCAACCCCCGCGGCATACCCCACACCAAATTCATCGAAGACATTGAATCCTTCGCCAACTCCTTCAACCCCCCCGCATCGCCCGAACTCCTCATCGGAGCATACAGCGACCTCTACTCCAAATTCAAACAGTACGAATCCCAACTCAGCCTAAAACGTGCCAACTTCGAGGCTAAATTGCCCGAAATCGAAAAAAGCATCAAGCTAGTTCAACATTTGAAATCTAAAAAAGAGGCGGACGAAAATGTGATTACGAGGTATAATTTGGCGGATATGATTTATGCCAAGGCAGAAGTGGATTGTTCCCAGGGGATTGTGAACTTGTGGCTTGGAGCCAATGTCATGTTGGAGTATAGTTACGATGAGGCATTGGATCTTTTGATTTCGAAGGAGACTTTGGCTAAAAAAGAGTTTGGGGAGGTGAGATTGTATTGTGTTTGTATTTATTTGATTGTCAAGAGCCTGTAGATGGTGTCACTTTAACTTTGAATTCTCTCTATAGATTACTGAGGATTTGATATTTACACGGAATCAAATCATTACATCTGAAGTGAATATCTCTCGTATTTACAACTGGGATGTTAGGAGAAAACGATCGGCTGCTGCTTCGAGCTAGATGAAAGTGGAGAGCATCCAGCAGTGCTTGATAAAAGCGATGAATAGAAGTATTGTCAGATTTTGAGCAATGGACTTGAATGAAGCAGTTTGTTTTGTTTCGAGTGCACGCAGATGCTAATTACATTCAAAATATCTCAATCTCTTTGCTTAGAGAGATCTCGCTGGGTTCACTACACACAAAACTATCTCCTTCTTGTCTGGCGCTATACATAAATAATAGATATTATGTTTCATTAGAATTGGCAGCCAGATTATTATTTAATACCATCTACCCTCACTCTATCTCAAGCGAAGAACATTTGAGATTTGGAAGTGATGTAAATACCCTACATATCTACTCCTATTTATCTACTAAAATACCAAGGTAGATAGCGAAAGCCTACGCCAAAAAATTAATCGCCTTCCACTTTCACATCGCAACAATGGCGCCTCCCTTCTCCGACAACAGCGGCGGCAGCGGCACCGCTCACTCCATCTACAGATTCCCCATGACCTCTACCAATCCCCCTGCTGTCGCCTCAGCAAAATTCAGTGAGGAGCAAAAGAACATGAACAACACGAACACCTCAAAACCAATCATCACGACTCCACCACCACAAACCGCCATTGCATCTCCAAAACGATACATCTGCTCCCCCCTCACCACCCAAGCCGCATCCTCCTTCCTCCATCGTCGTCTAATCCTCCCCACTCTGACCATACCGGCTTCTCTACTCCTCCTCCCCCCAGTCATCATCTCCTGTCTCTCCACGCTAGCCTACCTCGCCACCGGCTCATCATCACGTCCACCATCCCTCTCTTTTATTCTGACTGTATCATCCATAATCATAGGATCAACATTCTCATTAGTTTATATAGGAAACAATGCGATTCGAACACATGCACCAAGTGCAAAAGAGATGGAGAGGGCTTACGCTAAATGTCGTTACGCATTGCCATTTTGGTCTCTGATACTTTCTATAGTTGTCGTTAGAGTCGTTTATGCGTTGGTATATTCGACCAACGAAAATAATCGAGGATGGATCCATTGGGTATTCGGCCTCTTTACCACCTGGAGTTATTCACTTTCCATTGTACAAAATTGCATCAGACCCACATATGCATGGGGATTACTCAGTATCACAATTGTATGCCGTTATATCGGGCCGTTGGCACCGTATATGAGATGTTCGTGTGTACCGTTGAGGATTAATCCGTTTGATGCCACGATTGGTAGGATTGGGAGGAATTGTACCTCGAAGGAAAAGTTTTTGGATATGATTGCTAATGGGATTGATGTGTTGGCCATGCCTTCTGCTGTGGTGGTGGGGCAGAATTCCAAGCCTGCTGCTGCTAGTGGTGGTGGTCAAATGGCATGGAATGCGAGTTTGACGTCTCAGACTGTCAATACAAATGATTCACAATCCAACGCTGCACCTCTGGCGAGTTTCTCCACAAATGCAAGGTACAGTCGACCTAGCATGATGGCAATCATTATTCAAACATTTCTCCTACATGCCCCCATCGGACATTTGTTTGGACACACCATCGTCTTACCCCTTCTTGAAGACATGGGAATGATTCATAGTGATGGAAATGCCACGGCTGTAATGATAATTTGGCTATCCTGCATTCTTGGATCAGTGTTTGAATTACTCTCTTCCCTTCATGAGGCTGAACTATCGTATCCTTCTGAAATGAAGTTGAATCTCAATCAGGCTATGGGCAACATCAAACGTTTGGGTTTGGTCATGATTGGGGCTTCCGCTGTTTCGGTCATTGTTGCTCAAATGTTGGTACTGTATCGAGGGCACGTGAACATCCATGGTCAGGATGTGCCAGTTTCGTCATCATCCATGCCAGCCATTGTGTACTCTACCCTTCTATCTTTCATCTGTACCGGAGTCATGGTCGGAATTATGATGATTCAAGATGAATTCACCAGATGGGCAATCTGTGCCCCTGGAATCAACCCCGATTTGATTGTAGATAAAATTGTCAAGAGTCAAGACGGCAAACATCTATTCTTGTCAGAGGATTTGTATGTTCAATCTGTCCTAATGGGAGATGGTGCAACTGCCGAAAAGGTACTCAGGCCTCACGTGGATCGATCAAAGACTCCCATGGAAGAAGAAAGGAATGAACAAGCCTGTGCATCGTTTGCTCAATGGATCAAGCACTCGTCAACAAATCACTCTGGAAAGATTTCAGATGACATTCTTCGCATGTGCCTCCTTCAATCTATCGGTGGAGGCAGCAGCATTCAAGATAAAACAATTCTCAAACGTTTGCATCTATCGGCTGCCTTCTCTGCACCAAGAGCACAGCCTATCATTGTACCACTGGCCAGATCTTTTCTCGCATTTGCAGGTGGACTTGGTCAAAGCACGACAGACTGTTTTCGTCAAGAAAGAAAAGATGGAAGAATTACCGTGCGTAACAAAAACTCAGAGTCGTGGATACTTCCTTCTGGATGTTTGACTGCCGGTCAATACGCAATTCTTGGTGCTGCTAAACTTATCTTGACGAATTCTACCGTTGAGGAACGTTACAGAACAAAGCACCTATCGTTACTCATGCCATGTGTCCTCCAATCTGCTTACAAGTTGCGATGCGGCATCTTCGAGCATGCATTGTTTGAAGCCAATGCCACCGGAGCCAATCTATCAACACCTGATGGAAATGGACTGTATGAGTTTATCGAGGCCAAGCATCCTCAACTGAAACCAGTCATTGCGGCATGTGACAATGCAGCCAAAATGGTGATCAAATGCCTTCATGATAGTGGTGATGAAAAGATATTGTTGCGTTCGAATTGGAAGGGTGAGATGCGAAGCTGGATCGTTGATTTGAATTCGCAAATCACTGGGGCATGAAGACTCAAAAGTATGTACCAGTGTAGAGTGAAGAAAAAGCGGTGCTGATATATCCATTGCAGCGCATAAGCACAGGTCGATGAACGATGCCAATGTATTGTCTTGAAGAGATACAAGTGGGAATAGTTCATAACAGAGACTTTTTATAGATCGAATCCAGCATGTGTTGTTCTAATATGCAGTTATCATTATTTCTTTGGAAGGGCAGACTGAAACCCAGCAGTGTGCTGAAACCATTTGTTATTGGCCTCTCTCACCTTCTCTTTCTGCGCATCAGGATTGACAAGTTCCAACCCCTGCACCGGAGTAAACACCATAGACGAAGCCAATCCATTGCTAGCCCCAGAAGACATTTGTATGGCTCGTTTCCGACTAGCTTTAGTATTGGCTTGCCTCATCTTTTTCTTCTCAACAGTATTACGCATGGCACCGCCCTCTTTGGAGGAAAGCATACCCAGCGTAAGGCCCATTGCATCATCTCCGTACTCACCGGCTTCTACGCTAAAAGCACGTTTGTTGGCCTGTTTCATCATTTCAGTCTCTTCAAATCGTTCTTTGAGGCGACGGATTCTTCTTCCGCCACGTCTCTTTTTAGTTGTCAAGTCAGGTCTTCGTTCAAAATAAGCAGTGTGAAGTTAGATGTCGTATTAATAAACGATAAAAAAGTAAGTAACATGGCACCAATTCAGACTAAAACAGATGTCACACAACAACGTGTCCAATACGATCAGCAGTGCAAGTGGAAACAGAAATCTTCAGATCAATATAGTCACTTCTGCTGCAAGCAAGGCATGCTCAACCCCTCCAGCGAGATAACCTCAGTCAAAATCGTGTTCATATCCTATTGTGTTGGTTGAAGTCGGTCATACAAGTTCAGCTCATGGTGTGCTTGCAGTTGTATGTGTCAAACATGACATATTGTAATTCTCCACAACATTGCTAATATACAACAATGCATGATCTCTAAAACTGAATGAGTCATGTCAAGTACAAAAATATTCAATACACAAAATAGTCAACTCACTTTGGCAAAGCCTTGACAACCTGAGCCTTATCCGGCTCCTCCCACTTAACAAACTTCCCCCTCAACTCCTCATAAAACCTCCTCCCAACCTCATCCGTCCTCCTCCTCCCCGACTCTACATTCACATGATCTGTCCTCGCAGCCAAGGCCAATTTCCCAGCCACTGCCTTCACAGCTCTCATTTTCAAATAATTCGGCATACCCGATACCAATTCGCATTCTGTCAAATAACCCGCATGCTGTTTGGATGTATTGGTGGCTAATCCACCTCTACTTGCCGATGTCATTTTGACCTTTCCCAATAATTGAAGATTACACGCGGGTATTTTGCTCAATTCGGCTAATCCCCCCGTGGAAGCTAACAATTTGGCAGCGAGTGAACTACCAATCAATGCACATATATTGGGTGCCCATTGTTCCATTCTCGATTCTACAAACGAGGTCAATTTCTCTTGAGTTTCTTTCAATTCATCTAAATACAAACAAGTAGTATAGACGGCATCCATCTCATCTTTTGATAATGGTCTACCATTTGTAGTAGATCCAGCAACACTAATGGTAATAATTTGATTACTGGTCAATACCTCATTCAATCGATCGTTGACTATAGTCACGTCCATTTCATTCCCGATAATTTCAACGGCAGAGCGGTATTGGTAGGGATCTGTGAGTAATTCTTCCAATTCGGGGAATTTGGGATGATAGAGTTTGCAGAGGGTGAGGTGGGTGCGGTGTATTTCTTGGGAGAGGGCGATGAGGTGTTTGTTGGATGAGAGGATTAGTTGATGTTCGGCGTATTCGGCGTCTTTTTGTGTGGAGTCGTTGGAGGATGATGATGGTTTGGAATCTTGGAGGAGGGAGGAGGTGGATATGGAGGCTAAGTGGGCTTTGAGTGAGGGATCGTCGAGGAGACGGGGGCGTTGTTTTCTGTCTGTTTCGGCTTCATCATCATCATCGGGAACGTCTGAATCTTCGTTGGATGAATCTTGGGCGTTGTCCTGTGGCTCGATGTCGGAGAGATCGTCTAGGTCGTCTAAGAGGGCGTCTGCCATGGTGTTTGGAGGTTGGGTCGATGGTCCTGGACTGCGTGTGCTGGCTGCCGCGGGTGGCGTTCTATTTTCACTGCGAGTGATGTTGCGTGAATCACAATAACACCAAGGACGGCGTGTGAAGAGCAGCACCAAGTGATTTCACAAGCGCAGACGTGACCTCCACGAACCCTATGTAGGCCAAACCACCAATATTACACAGTTTTTCAGACGTTACTTTGTACTTAAATGAAGATTCAAGATGTATTTTCATGTACCTCTCTAAATCTCTCTCTTGAGAGAGCTACCTAAGAATGTTCTGTAAAGAAGATGCTCGAGATAATAGATAGTTCAGGCAATGATCACTGATTACAAACATATTCTTTGAAGATTCTGCGCAATCATCGTGATGGTAGTATCTTTTGCCAGCCCCATGTCTATTGTTCATTACTTACGGAGTGAAGAATAAAGAAGAGATCTCTTTGACATCCCAACACCATCTAATAATATGTAATCAGTACTTAGCAGGCGTTATTTCGTTACATAAAATGACAGCTGTTCTCTCCCCTATCATCACTCATGGCCTCATCACGCCGCCGCTGGAATTCCCTCAAGGCATGTGCATATTCATCTTTTGTAACATACCCAGCTTCGAATCCTTCTCTTACGTCCTTCAGCGATTCCTGATACCCAGCTCTAGCTGCGATCAGAAAGTGTTTGGTGTTTGTACGCTCTTGAATAATTTCCTGCTTTCCTTTCTATGTCACCACGAGTAACCCTTTCATCCACAACACCTCTCATTGCCGCACGGCAGCTGTAATATCTTATTTTTTCGACATCCGGTTCGGTTCAATAATTTAATGTCCACTGCCATATATTTCACACAACGTACTGTATGCAATGCACATCCAAGTGTTCCAGCCTCTGTGAATGAATCAATTGCTTTGTTGACATCTCGCGGACATCTGTTCGATCCTTCCATATGAAACCTCCCAAGTTCAAAGTATCCGATGAAATTCTCTCTTTCAATTAACCCATTTACTTCATTCAACCTATCCTCGGATGTCAAGGGGAAAGGTTGTCTGCAAAACTCGCAAACTAGTTCATGTTCATGCCTGATGTTATTATACTCCATGGCTGCCTTTGTCGATGCAAAATAATACAGCCGGTGCAGATAGTATTCCCACAGCATGTTTTATACAGCCATTGATTTATATCAAGTGGAAGAGGCAACATGCATATAGGGCAGTCATCGTTTGGTGGAGGGTCCTCGAACAGCTTCTCGTCAAATACTACTTGTGCGGAACGTTTGGTACAGTCATCTTTGTGCTGCGGGCGGTGCGCCTTTTGACATTCTGGAGAGCAATAGAACAGCACATTGCATCCGGCACATTTCTTGAGTTCTGTGCTACTCTCTTCACCTTTGCCGCAGTTGCACGCCTTGGCAGCGCCCGACATTAGATGTCTGACTAGGCCCCAAAGAAAAATGATTTGACACGTAAAGGCTAATGGGTACTAAGGGTACCTTCATAATAAAGAACAGTAGTACCTTTTTGGGGGGTAAACAAACCTCCCTCTCTCCTTTCTCCTTTCATCCTCTCCTCTTCAGCACTCCTCCTCCACACAAGATGATATTCGGTCTTGCTCCCATCCTTTTTCTCCAGGCACTTAGCGGGTTCGTTATTAGCACATCAAGTTTTACTTTACCACATCGCCGGCACCAATGTCGAAGATATGTATCAGATTATCGTCAAGATCACGCGTACTTCGTCAACCCAACATCATTGCAGACATCATCCATCGATGATGCAATAGACATAGATGATAAGACTCAAATCACTAAAACAAAGAGCGCAATCGCAACCAAATTAGTTGATGAGGTCGATTCTGATTGCACTTCACTCCTTCCAGAAAAGACATTTAACCTCTACTACCGAATACATTGCACCTTAACTTTATTGAGAAAATACTTTCCAACATTGCTTGATTTGCCACCCATATCGACATCTATGGCGCAGCAATGGATCTACGATTCTAACGTTACAATCACAGGCCCAAAAGGAGAGCAACTCGCAGTTGGTATAGATGAAGTTATGGGTATCACAAGAGCCTTGGCTGTTGTTACAACTGCAGCTCGACGAGCTGGTAGCTTGTTTGATATGGCTGTGACTGGTAATAGAGAGGGTGTCGATACCTTATCTAATGGAGTGGATTGTGAATTGATAATGGACGCAGAGAATCATTATCAGATACTCGTGCTCTGGAGAACACGTCTACCACAACCGTCACTTTCAAGCACAGACAAGCAATACACTGAGATTTCAGGCAGATCTACAGTAGAGTTATCTCGTGAAACAGGACGTGTATCTAACTTGCAGATACAAAAAGTTAAGATCAATGGGGTTACAATTATTGAATCATTGGGGTCGGCTTTGGCGACTATACGAAGTACCGCGCGCTCATCTCCATTGTTCGAGACATTGTCTGGTACTGCATCTAGTGTTGGAAGTAGCAGCAGCGGCAATCCTTTCTTAGATGGGATACTGAGTGGCATTAGAGATGTCGTTCAAGCAGTGGATACATTACCTTCTGCTGAAGATGGTGCGGCATGTACTGGATCTCCCCTATACATATTTCCTCATACTTATTGGAAGAATGTGTCTTTTCCAGCATTGAACACATCAAGCGAGGCTGACTTCAGCACACCTGTGGAGATTGATCAATATGCAAGTGATCATATACCGGTGCTGGGCTCAGAATCTTTTGTTGAGTATGCAATCCTACACGAAGCGTTGGCAAGCTTCGAGAGGTATGGTCTTGATCAGCTGGCTGGCAGCAGCGCCGACAGTGACACAAATGACATTAGAGCCCTCTTTTCAAGTGATGCTAAACTTGATTCAGCTACAGGCAGCAACAGTGAGGCTTACACAACTTTACTGAAAGGTTCTGCAGTAGCTGATCTCTACAGATCGTTAGCTCTCTTCAGGCAATCATCTGGCAGTGATTGGAAAATCAAACGCACCGACATCGAGTTGGCCGAACGCTCACTTACAGTGTCATGGGAATCTAAGTCACCACTGAAAGTCGAAGGAGCTGACAAGTTTACATTTCAAAAGCCTCGTCTTACCACAAGTTCTAATCGTCTGCCTTTGACTAGTGATGGAGACAAAGCTGAAATCGTAGAAGCGTGTGAAAGGTTTTTTGATGGAAACGATGCCAGCTATCTCAGGATTGAAAGGATAGAAAATCTCAACTTGACAGTAGGAGGTGTAGCTGCAGATTCAGAGTGGGCTAATTCATTTATCGCGGCAGCACTTCGCACGGCTGGAAATTCACCAATACCAGACCCGACAATATCTGAGCTCTTAAGAGCACTTGCAAACAGACAATCAACACCAAAGAAATCTACTTCACAAAAGAAAGTGACGCCTCCAACTACAATGCCTTTGTTAGAAGACGCGGCAGCTGCGTCATTTTACAATATACTTCGATCTCTTCACTTCGATCTAGCAAATGTTGGCAATGCTGATACAACAAGTTCAATACCAGCAGGTGCATATGTAGCTGACGATATCGAGTTACGTGGACTTCTACGAGAAAGACTTGTTTCAGGTTCTCAAGGATACAGTCGCCTAATAGGTGTGGCCATATCTTCACTTAGAGCTGCCATAAAGACAGGACGAGTTAGGTTGGCAGCTCCGCCGAAACCAACAATTGAAGTCACAACGAAAGGCTCAATCAGAGTTGATTTTCTCTTGGCCCTATGGATAGATGCTCCTACTTTTGGAACTCGACCAGGAGGTTTCGGTGTACCACTAAAGATTCAGTTGGTATGCGAATACGTTGTTGGTGACAATGGAAAGATTGTGGAGCATATAATTTTGGAATCTAGATTGAATGGCGTGCTGACTCCTGGTGATGTGTTCTCGCGTTGGATCAAGGGTTTGACTTCATCCACGTCAGATCAGGTGGAACTTCTTGATAGCAACGGAATGCCAGCTGCGTTAGAGCAATTGGTTGGGGCATTGAATTGGGTCAAGTCGATGCAGAACCGCGGCAAGAAGAACTAGGCGCTATGCTTGGGTACTTAGACAAAAAAATAGACAGCTGAGCTATATCAGTTATCAGCTACAAAGCTAAACACACTACATTGAGCATATCAAGTCTAACCAAACTTTTAGGTCCACAACCAACCAAAATATGAACTAAATATTATCAACTCTATTTGTCTTCCTTCTTCTCCTCGTCCTTCTTCTCCTCGTCCTCCTTCTCCTTACCCTTCTTCACCTCTTCACCAACTCCACCCCCCGCTTCATCATTGTAAGCAATCTTATTCAACACCAAATCGTGCAAGGCAATGACACACCGAATCAACGCACTAAGATATATAACCATATGCATATCATTATTCTTGACCAGCATACTCCGAACCAACTCCTCCACATTGAGATTCGGCAACAAATTGACAATCGCTTGCATATTGGCAATAATCTCAGAATTGGGCTTCATCCTCCCCTCCGAAACGGCCGTAAGATAATCTTTCATCTCGACCAACTTCTCCGTAAGGGTCGACAACCCCGACAACTTGGCCTTGACAAGATTGGCAACGGTACTAACCGTAGGATCATTAATATCTCTCAACAAATGCTCGACCCCCACCTCTTCTGCCTCCATAGCCCCAATGAGCGAGGGAACATGAGCAAAACTTTTCCTCACCTCGGCCACCGCAACCCCCGCGCCCTCCCCGGGAACACGGCTCTCCACCTCCTCAACAACCCTATAAGCCGTGGTCGGAATACTCTCCCGATTAGGCCTCACATCAATAATCACAAACACAGTATCCGTCATTACCGTACCCTCGGGTACAAACCTACTAACCAAAGAATGAATCCTCAAATCATTACTCCGAATCTGAGGACCGGTAGAATAAAATCCCACAACACGTTCTTTAGCATGCACTTTTTTAAACATTGCCAGCATATTCTCGAGATAATTGTGATCTAAATAAAACACCTCGGAATTTTTAGAGTCTTCTTCGAAGGGAACGGCGAAGGAGTTTGTGGCGTCAATGTGACCTTTGGAAGAGGAGCCGAGGAGGACTCCGACGGCTCGTTTGCGTGTACCGCGGCATGTGCGGTGGTAGTGGTCTGCTGCGGAGAGGAGGACGAGGGGATAGACTGTTACGTCTATTGCTGTGGAGTGGGATGGTGCTGCTGGGTTGGTGGATGTAGAGGACGCCATGGGTTGATTTTGATGGTGGTTTGTTTGTTGTGAAGCTGAGAGAAGCGGACGGAAGCTACCTTTAGCGTGGAGTAGCATTTACACTGGTAAGTCTGACAAACGGGATTTTGGTTTGAAGGAAACAACAGTGGACGTGACGTCACAAACGAACACGTTCCACTTCTGACCAAGGGAATAGATAGGGGAGAAAAGGACTGGCTTCGGAAAGTTACGACTTACCTTACTGCGAATGCGATTTCAGTCATGATTGAGTACTTTTTCCACAACCACGAATGTTGAGAGACGTTAGGCATCGCACACGACTCACTTACCTGATGTTGGTGGGGTGAAATCTCAGCTGAATGAGCGGCTGTGACGTATCGGGGCTAGGGCAGTAGAAGATCCCTGTAACGTTGGATTGGCAGCCCAGGTTGGATCAGCTTTACCACTGGAAGGATCTGAAAGTGTGGTTTGAGTTGGAACAAGAAAGGTAATGCATAGCAGAGACATAGCAAACACATAGCAGGGACATAGCGGAAGCATAGCAGAGACATAGCAGAAAAAGGTAGTTCAAGCATGGGCGCAAAACCCAAAATCATTGTTGGCAGCAGATTTTTAGGGAAGAAAAGATGCTGCGAAGCTGAAAAGAAGGTCGTAGAATTTTGTCCGTTCGAGTGTGCGAAACTTCTCGCAATCTTTCTCATTTGAAATTCCAGACCTCGCCAGTTCAGTGAACTGCAAGGATCTGAAAGTGTGGTTTGAGTTGGAACAAGAAAGGTAATGCATAGCAGAGA